>CAOJBJ011891595.1:0-10415 GCA_948291685.1 Euphorbia celastroides | reverse complement strand
CCTCGGATGGATTCATCTAGAAATTCTTATTCTCCATGGACTTTGGATCATATTAGGAGGTCTCCAGATAGAGTTGTTGGGAGATCAAGGGGTTTATCCCCTCCCAGAAATTTGGAAGACTTGCCAAGAAGACCTTTAAGCAGGACACTTGATGATTCAAGAACATTTTCATACATGAGCAACAATGTCCGTGATGCTTCACGGCCTGTCAGTAGTTCAACAGCTTTCATGGCAAAACCCGTTATGCCTTCAGCATCCGCTAAGCCTGTTCCACCTCTCCTTGGCCAACTTCCTCCTCCAGGTGGCATTATGCAGAAGAGCTCATATGTGGTACGAGTTTATTTTCCTATTTTTCTCTGCTAGAACATCCCTGCCCATGTGAACCTTTTGGGTTTATCATGTTTTTTCATGTGATCTACTCTAGCAATGCTTGCACTGAAGTTGCTGATATTGAAAAATTATCTTCCCTTTCTCTTTATACTCATTTTTGTTGGCTGGCTATAGTATTTTTTAACAGCGACTGCATTTGAATTTGAGATATAAGTCAAAGGATGTTGCATGCTGCCATACATATAGATATAGGTGGATTATTATTTGTTTATTTCCTGTTTTTGAGATCCCGTAGTTTCAACCTCATAATAATTGTGTGCAAAGCAATGCCTAATGGCCGGGAAGGAAGCAAAATTCATCAAATTCTTCTGGAGGTCATCAATTGGGGAAACCATTTTTTTATTAAAAGTAGACCAATGTCTGGGTTCTTTTGCTGATGGTTAATTATCGATAAGCTGACAGGACGGGTTTTATACTGTTATGTGCTAGATATTGTTAATTTCACTGTTTTCTGTACCAACAAGGCAACAACAAGAATGCACATTCCTGTGACCTTTCTTCTTAATGAAATCTAAACGCCTTTGAGATTAATTGAAATGGATATGTGCAGCCAATATATAGGGCAACCTTTTAGGAAATTCGTGTTTATGCTCTTATTATGTTACTAGGCAGTGTACAATTTAGGTTGTAGATTGTTGAACTATTGCACTCTTTTATGGTTCTGGGTTTTTCTCATGGTTAAATTTCATTTGTGTATGAAGATTGTTACAAACTTATGTTTCAGAATTCAGAAAAAAATTGTTATCTTTATCTTGAAACGATCAGATGCTTCTTTTAGCCCTTACAGCTTTTAAAAATTTAAAGTATTTGCGGCTATGTTAGCTTTAGGGATTCTTGTAATCTTCTATTTCATAACCAGGCTGGATAAACTTTTTATTACCAACATTTTCCAATCTCAGTTGTCTTTTATCTAAATATGGTGATTGCCTGGGTTGAACTTCTGTTGTATGCCTCTTTTCGGAACAAAGTATATTTCCATAATGCATGTTGCTTCATGCATGATCATATTTCAGTATCCTTATAGGTTATTAGGTTAGTGCGTTTCTTGCAAACATTGTCTACCTGCATTTTGAGGGTGTTATATTACTGAGTTATGTAATCTGATCTTCCAAGTGTGAGCCTACTCTATTTTGGCCATATGAGAATAATGCTCTACCAGTTTAGCTAGTGAGCTAGATCATATGGTGAGGAACTCCAGAATGTTAAAAGCTTCTTGTATGGATTCGGTCATCTTTATTTCATTTCAGTTTCGAAACATCAATCCACCTTACTTGGTTGAAGTGAATTACATAAAGAGGGGATTGATACACTGTTTTTGAATTGGCCCGGCCTCCTTGAGGAGTATTGATTCCTGAAATATATTTCCCCTGTTATAAAAATGAATGCAAATGCAATTAATTCAGACGTGTTTTGGTTTTGTTTCTTTATTTGTGTTACTTTCTCCTTGAATTTGAAACATTCCAATTCTCTTAAAATGTTGTTCAAGTTAGTTCAGATAAATTCCTCTCTACCTACATATCTGTAATACAAGGACACTCCAAAACCTGGAGTGTCGGTGTGTCGGACACTTTCCGACACTCCAATTTTGAAATGGACACGCTCCGTCACTTTACTTTTTCGGACACTCCATGGACTCGTTTTACATTTGAAAACAAAATTAGGTCAAACAGAACCTCATTCCAGCCAAAGCCATATTTCCTCTCCTCTCCAACTCATTCATCATCATCATGCTCACAAACCACGCCATGCTGGATTCCACCTCCCACTTTCACACCAGATTCCGCCGTTTACAGAACAAACGCCGTCCATTGGCCGCAAGTTAGTTTTCTTTGGTTTTTTTTGCCTTTGACTTCTTATTTTTTGAAAATTGCCGTATCCACGTATCCGCGTGTTCCTGTCCTATACCTGTCCCTGCGACTTAGCTGCCTTTGCATTCTGATTATCTTTCTACCAAATCACAATTACATTTTCTCTATTTGGTAGATCATAGCATCTTATCTTCGCTTAGTTTCATTTTTGCATATCTACCTGGTTTCCATTTAATTTCTTTTCGATTTTTAGTGTGCATGATGTTCATTCTGAGATGTCAACTGGCAACTTTATATGTTTTGATTTATTGGATAGGTTGAAGAACAACAAACTGTTGAGGGCCTGTTGCATTCACTGGGATTGGGAAAATATGCAATTCTGTTTAAGGCTGAGGAGGTATGTTGCTTATTTTTGTTCTAATAGCTTAGGGGACTAGTATTTTTTTCTTTTTCAATTGTTAATTTTATATTAATCTGGTGGCAAGGATCCGCTCTTTGTGTAAAGGCTGAATCATGAAGTCATGTGTTGGTTGACCTAATTGAACCGAAGCTTAAATTGCTTAAATGAAACTAAATGACAGTTCTTTGAATTGATGTGTTCAGAGTTCGGTGTGTCATTTTTAACTATGAAGGTGCTTTTTACTCTGCTATGCTGTTTCTGCATGCAGTTCAAGTTTAGTTTCAGGAATTTTAGTGCCAAGATATTATTTTGTGCTGATCCTTTGATGCCTGTAATAAGATATCATGTGGGTTGTGCATCTTATTACTCAGAGTTGGTATTGTAGTGTCATTTGGACTTCCTATCTTGAAGGTGAAGGGTTTATTAAGTTTCTTTTACAATAAGTCTTTTCTGGAATGTCTTCCCTTAAGATGCAGTTTTTAACTTGCGCATGTAAATAGAATGAGTAGTTGGTTTGTAGGTTAATTTTGCACTATACGAGGGATGGTTGGTTGGTCTTTACTTAGGGTAACAAATAGTAGTTGTTTTATTGAAAGTGCCTTTTCTGGTTAACTATCTTACTAGTTACTAGATATTCGTCTACTTGATATTCATGAACATTTGGCTCAAGATATAGATGATCCATATAGGTTGGTTGCTTGCTTTTTTGATTAACATTATGATCTATAATGAACAGGTGGACATGACTTCATTAAAGCAGATGGGAGAGCATGACCTGAAAGAACTAGGAATACCTATGGTAATCTTTTTTGCCCGGTTGTATTATCTCGACTACCAGTTTGCTTGCTGAGCATGTGCTCCTTGCATCTTAATCTATGATGTTTGTGTCTCAAATATGCTTTTTAATTATTTTCAATCCCAAGTTCTATCATCCTTAAGATAACCTCTTAAACGGTGCACAGTATCTGAGCTATTCTGCTTAACATTTTTGTGAAATTCAGTGATTAGCTTGCTGTGAGGGGTTATGGATTTATCTCTTCTTATAATGATTTCAACTTTTCAAACTATCGTGACTTGGTTTTTGGATTTCCAGAATAGGAATTGGTCAGATTTGATTTTTTGATCATAAATGAACTGAGGTGAAAGAAAGTATACAATGAAATGAGGGATTTCTGTGAGCTCATTGTGGCATAACAGCAGCCTAGTGCCTTTCATGATATATTGTATTTTAGCAAATTGACTTCCTGAGTTGAAGCGAAACCTATGGTAGCATGGTGTAACTAATTGAACATGTTAACGGCTCAAAGGAATCTTCATACATGTTAAACTGTCATGTGCTATATTTGGGCTAGTTTTTTGATGAAGGGAATCGAAATTGCAGGGACCAAGGAAAAAGATCTTGCTCGCCCTCTTACCTCGGTCGAAAAGACAACCTTGACAAGTGTTTTGGAATCAAAATTTTGGGTGAATGATGTGAAATGGTGGTGGCTCATGCAGTATCTTTTCCATGAAGTTCCACTCAGCATTGTTCTAAAGAGTAGCTTCAAAGTGCCCCTGTGAATCACTTGCTTAAACATTTCCATCCAACAGTTAACCGGTGGCTTTGTGTTTTCACCAAGGCAGACATTGTTAGAGGCACAGAATATATGCTATTTCTGTTAAGCTTGTGTATTTTTTTCTCGCTCTTTTTTGAAGACGTAATCCAAGATATAAGAGAATTTGTACGTGCTGACTTACAAATTTGAGAGGATTAACTTGGATGTGTATGTTTGAGCAATCTTAACAATATCATTCCGTATGCTGACTTAAAAATGGAAGTTAAACCATTTTTCAACCTCAAAATATGGTGTGATCATCTGATAAGTGTAAAAAAGTGGCGAACAGCACCTCTTTGTTATAAAGTAAATTTATTTCTTGAAAATTTTGAATTTTAAAATATCTGTAACTTCTATCTAAATCGAAATTGGAGAAATCATGAAATCAATACTATGTACACGTATATTTGTATTGCCAAGGATTAGTGACTTGCAAAGTCATAACTCTTAAATAGATAATTTTACAATAACAATTCCTAGAGCTAAACTACTTTAGATCCTGCTTGAAGATGCAAAATTTTTTAGTGTATATATAACTATAATTATTTTTCGTATTAATCTATTATCCAATTCAGTTGGCACTAAATTTAACATCAGATTTCATTTTTCTTTTTGCAGCTTGGTCGTCTAATTACTTGTATTTGTAATCGGAAGGTCCATTGCCCGATTACACGCTTTTTGTTTTTGGAGTACAGACGATACAATGGCAGCTATTGCCCGCCAGTGGGTTGAAGAAAACACTTAACAAAGTCGTCAATCTTACGCCTCCTCTACTCCGCTGTGGATCGGATACCAATCTAATCAACCTTTAAAATCTAGCGTAAGCTCTGTCTTCTTCATTGATAAATCGTTTCCTTTCTTTTCTTATCAGACACTGTAGGTTGATATTATACTTATATTATCATCGAATTGCCGTCTTTCGACCAATCTACTGGTTTGTTTGACTCGTAATTCTAGAAATTGCATCCAAGATTTTTGTATATTTACGTTTGCTCTGCTTGGGTGTATTTTTATTTGATCGTAAGCCAAATTTGAGTTGGAGTGATACTCAAAAATCAAAATTCCCGCAATCTGAGTCAAATTTGATGTTACTTACTAGCGCCTTATAAAACTGATTGTTGAAGCCTGGTGGACATCTCTGAATTCCAGATTTTTTGTTTACTAGAGCAGATCCTACACTCGTTTGTTAAAAGTTAACCCTAACTAGGAGAGAATTTTGTCTCATCTGAATCATTCACATTGATGTGCACATATCCTCATTTGTATAAATGAATATTAAGATAGAATTTCTTGATTCTGGCTATTATATTATTTTCTAGGATCTTAACAATTGATGTGAGTTTGCACTTTAGTACACTTAAAATGGGTGACTGCAGGTGGACACAAATTCTCAGAGTTGTGCATTTCATTCTGCTGCTACTGTTTTTATCAACCAATAAAGTGTTCAATTTCCATTTTGTCGTTCTTTGATGAGGAAAAAAATGTAGAAACAATCACAGGTCTTTTGCCACACTTTGTAAGAAATTAAATAATGGCCGTGTGTCTTGGTCAAGATTGTACTAATGTTTTGATCTTTTAGTATTTTACCAATGTGACTTCTTTGTTAGTATGGTTTGAAAGGCAATATAATGTGATGTTATCTTCTTTCTCAATATATATTTAAACTTAATTGCCATTGGTTATGAAAGCTTTGTTGTATTAGTTGAATTAGTAGTGTGGTCTAAGTTTTCCCAAGGCTACAATGACTAATGAATTAGTCAAATGAGTTTATTTTATTTTGTTACAGTATGAGAATGAAGGAATTACCTGGTTCCTTCAACCCTAGTGTGATATGATATGGCCATATTCTCTTAAAAGATCTTTCAAGGCTACTTCCTCTGTCTCTTTCTCATTTGTTAGAAGAAATAGAAAGCTTTTTAAAAAATTTTCAACACCTGAGGGCAAAACCACCATAAAAAATAGTGTAACCACTCTTGCCACTAACCAATACTTAATGTTTTTTGAGAAAATGGTGGAGCTTTGTCAATGTATGGTTCATTCACATTTTATTGTCTTTTGCAGATTTGTTCATTCTTTTTGACCTCACCTAGCATGAGATTAAAGCATGGTTGGATTTGTTGTTTTGACATTAATCCTCCTCTACTGAAATTTAATCTGAAAAATACGAAAAATTACAGATGAGAGGACTGAAGCTTCTGTAGGATGCATTTGAAAATGGTGCTTAAGGTACACAGTCTTAAACATTTCATAACTACTACGAATTATGTTCATTTTTCTTTAATCTTGAACAAATGATTAATTATATCTTGCTTTTTGTCTTAGTCAATCTTGGCATTCTTTCCAAGTCTATAAACTTGAATATTTTTTGTTTTGTCAATTAAAGAAGTATAATATATAGTTATATATACATATGTGCGTAGAATAGAAACAGGATTTGGGGCTGATGATGGTATAGGGACCCACTTTAATCCTAATTATATATCGAACACATGGATAGTCGATCAAATTAATAAAACAGCCAACTCAACAACTCATTCACCCACCTAGCCACCAAAAAGACAATTTCCCATCTTTAGTTAATTTCATCTAATATAATTCCACGTGTTAATGCTTTGACTCAGCATCCCTAATTGGAAATCTTCTATTAAAGTTAGAAAATAATATGATTAGACAGTAAAAAGGATTAGGAAATGAATGAGCATGAGATGAGATATATTTGTGGAACAAGTTCACAAATGAAGAAAGATTTTTAATCTTATTGACATAGTGACTATAGAATAAGAACACAAATCCATTAATTCAATTTTCTAAGGGGTCCAATTAAAACAGCTGTCCAAAGTTGATGCCTTTGCTTATACATTTAGTATTACTATAATATTATTAGTTATGACTTGATTCACCGTAAAACATTTGTTTTTAGGTATATAATATTGGCTTGCCTGCTCTAAGAAGATATGCCCAGATCTTGTTCAAGATATTAATGAGCATATATGCTTACATCATTATCCACTCATTATTCTTTCGTATAGAGTCTTGGAGTAACAGTAGAATTGGTCACAGTTTTGAGTCGTGGAATCAATTATTAGTTTTTCCGTCGGCTTTTCTATAACTCATTTCTCACGGTATGGCCCTTCCTCAACCTTGAGTAAGTGTTGGAGCATACATATATATATATATATATATATATATATATATATATATATATATATATATATATATATCAACATGTGCTGCAAAGACCTAGAGAGGCACCTATTAGAATGCGTGAGAATTTCAGGGTAGGTGGTTAGAGTAGGATTAGAGGTACCGAAGATTACTTCAAGAGAAACAATAAGAAAAGACATGCACTGACTTTAGATCGATGAGCAAATTGATGGCGTTAAATTGAGCTTATTGACGTCAGATAATCCATAAATATGATGCCACCAAGCGTGGGATTAAAACTTGGTTGTTGTTTGTTTGGAAAGTACTTTCCCGCTCTTAACTATTTAAAATATCATTCCCATCCCAAAACATGGTCAAGATATATGTGCATTAAAGTATTTGTTTTAAATTTTTGAGTGGAGGACTAATTACAAAGAAATTTCATATGTTGCTTTTCAAAAAAAAAAAAAGAAATTTCATATAGTGCTGAATAATCACATTTCTACAGATACTGATATTATTTGAGTGGGATCATTGTTTAATTAAATTTGTATATAATAATCTCAAGTAGAGGACAATACATGAATTGAATCCACTGACTGGTTGGTTGGATTAGTAAAATAATAATATAAGATTAGGTATGCATTTAAGTACAGTGGGAGATTTGTTGCTAGATAGGATCCTTCCTTCTAGGTTATAACATCTCATCTTTCTTTGACTTTTGCTAATTATAATTAAATATAAATAATACCCTTTCACCGTTGTTCAAGCATGGAATATATGTTTTTAATTAATCTACATGTTCCATGATTGCCTGCTTTTTATTTGTTTAATGCTAACCTAAACCCCTCTTTAATTAATAAAGCACATTGAATCCTGTTTGATGGAGAAACCTTGCAAGTGTATATATTATAATATGAAAAAGAATTTATGGTTTTTTATTGATATATATTGCTGCATGAGATGGCTTTTCTGATCTGACTTGTCTTCTTTTCTATTTTTTTATTGACTATGGAGTTTGTTTGTTTTTATTGCTGTACATGTTATAAAACTATTTTTTGTTAGATACAATGCATAGGGTTTACTATATAAGGAAGAGAAACTAGACAACTAATCCATGCATTAGTAGTACAAATATTTAAAACTTTTCCCCAAACTTTAGAGACAGATGGATAACGAGGCAAGTTCAAATATCTTTTCTTCCAGATTAGAAGGAGACAATTGTCATTCTGCTGAATCCTGTGTTGAAAAGAAGCTGAAATTGTTTGGTTTCGAGCTGAATCCTGCAGAGCACTGGAATAACGAACCGCTCAAACCCTCTGCTGAAGGGGACGAAAGTGTGAATTCATCAAACAGTGTTTTCCCAGAGAGGGAAAAACCCATTAAGTCCAACTCGGATGATAAGAAGTTTGGGTGCCAATATTGTTTCAAAGAGTTCATGAATTCTCAGGCTTTAGGGGGTCATCAAAATGCACATAAGAAGGAAAGAATGAAGAAGAAAAGACTGCAACTTCAGGCCAGAAAAGCAAGCATCAGCAGTTATCTTGAGCCTTATCAGAATTACAATTGCCAAGATTCGACTCGATGGTTCTATGATCCGTCTTCTGGTAGTCCTGAATTCGGGCTACTTGAAGAGTCTCAGATCAGTTTCAATCCTTATGAGCAGGATTTGTATCAGGTACCGGATTCTGTGTTCACTTTAACACATATTAATACATCTGGGGATTACAGGCCTTGAATTAGAAAACCTTTGGCTTCTTCGGAGCGAACTTTCAAGTTGTTGGATCTTCAGTTAGGGCTTAACTTACAATCGAATATTCAAAGTTCAACCTGAATTTAGACCTGATATGTTAGCGAAAGAATTCACCTTGATTGTTTGCTGTTAAAACCATTGAGATTCTGATTAGTGATATAGAGCATGAGAAATTTGTTTATTTATACATAAAGATTATCATGTGTAATTCAATTTCTTTAGTTGAGATCAGAATGTAGTTTATTGTCTTGTATTGGTAATGTAGTTTAATGAGTCATAATCTTTAGTCATTTAGGAATTTGTTGTTTGTAATGACAATTATAAGAGGAATCTTTACTATTGTTCTGAATAACCGTAAGAAGCTCATCCATTTGATATATTGAAATGGAACTTTTGATGCATTTTACAAAAATTATTGGCCAAATGCATCAATATCCCCTCCAACTTGCCAGTTTTGCCGCTTATCCTCCTGAAGTTGGCAAAAACCTACCGATTATCCCCCCTCAATGCCACGTGTCAACTTCTGATTCAATAAAAAAATATCAAAAAAATGGAATCTTTGAAAAGTCAAACCAATCATATCGTGACACGTGATATTGAGGGGGGTAATTGGTAACCTTTTGCCAACTTGAGGGGGGTAATCGGTTATTTTCAAAGTTAAGGGGGAAAGCGGTAAAAATTACCAACTTCGAGGGGGTTTTGATGCAGTTGGCCAAAATTATTAATTATTTTTTAGGTTGCTTATTCCATTTCAAACTTTGGTTATTGCAGATGGGGAGATTTAGATAGATTGGTATTCGCTGAACTAATTATGAATGGATGTCCATTTGAATTAAAGTTTAACATGGGCACCAATAAATTGAATTTGTATATGTTCATACAAATTATATTTCATGAGTGATGTATGAGACAGACTTTCCACCATATTAATACTTCTAAACAAGTCCAAAAAGTCTGTAAGAAATGTTGCAAACTAATGTATCAATTAAGGAACGTTGTAAGTTCGCTCGATAATACTATGTAAAATAACCACAACTGACCCGAGGTCTGTCGAATGGTAAGCATGAAAACATTAAATTCGACATTATGGTCGGATGCCGAGGAAAAACAAAATTACCCTTTAACATAACCTCTATTTACGAGGGTGATTAATAACTTCATTGGTAAAGAAAATATAATATAATGTTTTGGTATTAATTTTATACATTTTATGAAAAGAATAAAATGCATAAATAATCCACAAGGAAATCATATTGTAGTGGGCACATGTTGTCTAGAAATCTTGACAAAATCAATACTATCTTTAAATTAATATATTCTCAAGA
>CAOJBJ011891550.1:0-12595 GCA_948291685.1 Euphorbia celastroides | reverse complement strand
TCACAACTAATCAATGTGAAATTCCAACAGTTCACTAACAAAAATAGTAATGCTATTAGTTCTAATGCATTAATACTTTCTTTTGTTGAATCATGTTGATACAGATAAATCAAATAATATCAAACTTTGACGGTAGTAGCTTAAACTATCCATTGCAGAATATAACAAAATTATTCCCTCCGTCCTCAAAAGATTGTCGGATTTTGTCACTTTCCCTTATTCTCTTTTATTTGTCTATTTTAGATTGTCAATGTATTTTTCGTCATTATTTACCTAATTTACCCTTATATTTCCCATGTATTTGCATGATTTCGCTTATAGTATATACACACTTTTCATTCTAACAACTTATTTCTTTAGGTTTGGACAGCAACCCAAAAAGCTTGAAGATATTCACAATGCCTCGCTCAAGTGAGAATCAGACAAAAAGTGCTCTCTCAACTAGCTACACAAGAAGACACAAATCAAGCAAACTTGAAACATTTTTCGAGTTTTATTCTTGCTTACACGTATGTAGCAATCACAATCATCAAAGCCAAAGGATCGAAAAGCAAGAAACCATTGATGTTAGGGTTTGTGGCTGATGTTTGAAAAAGTGTGTCACATATCTCTTCATATCCTGCATGGCAGTTTAGGAGGTAAGTTTGAAAAATAGAAAGAATGTGGACTAGTATAATAAAAAATAAAAAATAACTAATAAATTATTAGAAAACTCCTATTCTCTAATGTGTTCACCGTGGATTAACAAAAAATAAATTATCAGAAAAGTCCTCTTCCCAAACATGCAAGTCGCACCACTGCTCCACGCCAAAGCCATCATCTCATTCTTAACCATACAACCACATGTGCCTTCTTCTTTCTTTGATCCTCTTTCTCCATGTTCGTGGGGATTTTTGTTCCAAGCATAAGAGCAAAGGAAGGTATAGAGACTAAAAGAAATATTGTGCCATTCATTGCGTTTGATTTAGGGTTCAATTGGTTTTGTGGATTTTAGGATTTAAATGTCGAAATTATGTGTTTAATTTTATTTTTGGATTTGGATTTCAGATTGAAGGTTGGAATCATTAGGTTCGTTCTTGAGGGTATGACATTTTTCAATTTTTGTATTTTTACTTTTACAATTATATGTCATGTGTTAAGTTAGGATTGGTTGACTTTTTTAACATGACACGTGGCAGCGCGTGTGGCATACATGATGTATAAAGAATGATTTAGGGTATTGGAGGGAGTTATAAGGTACATTTTTTCAAAGATGATTGAGCTACAATGTCATTTTAAACGCTCATGAGAGCAATGAGTTTTTTGGATAAAGATCAAGAAGCCTACGATGCATTTGGCTTTTATATAATTATTTTGTTGTGAATAATTAATAAAACTTTGAACGTGTTGAGTTCCGAATCTAAAACCTTTTACCTCTATATCTGAAAATTTACTAACTGAGGTAACACTAACAAGTTGAGTTTCATTAAATTTCCATTGAGTTTCAAATAAGTTTCATTTGATTCATTAAGTTTCAAATAAGTTTAAAGTTTGATGAATTTAGATTCATTTGACACAAAATTTAGTTTTATTATGTTCCAATAAGTTTCTTTAAGTTTCGATTAATAAGTTTCGTTCTGCCCCATTAAATTTTAGTTCAATTTAGTTTCATTCAGTGTAATTCAGTCTAAAAGGATAGGGTCTGTATACTTGAAAAAAATGTGGTAAACAAAAAAGGAGGTTCACAATCACAAAATTAAGAATGGAGTATATTTTAACAAAATACGGGATATTTAATACTCTTTTTTATTTAATATTGGAATATTTGTGAAAAAAATATTTAATTGACTGTTTATACATATTTAATCATTAGAGGTATTATATACTCAAAAAAAAAAAAAAAATCGTGATTTAGAGTGCTGATTTCAATTAGTGGATTTGAGCGCATTTAATCTGGACAACAAGTTTCTTCTTATTCATCATTTTTCGGTTTACGGTGCATACAAGTCAAATGCCAAAAATAAAATATTTTAAAAATATATAGATAAATTGAAGTAATTTTGGCACACCATTGTAATTTTCATTATAAAATTGCGAGAATTAGAATAGATTTGATATAATTTGAGCCAGCATGTGTAGCAAATCACATCCTATTTTCAAAACATCTCTCACCACTAATTTGGCTTCGCCCGGACTCGAACCGGAGATCTTCAGTGTGTTAGACTGACGTGATAACCAACTACACCATGAAACCATTTGCTCTTCCTTTCCAAAAGTATCATAAAAAATAACTCAACAAATTGACAAATGACAAGGAGCAGAAATGGCGCCCTGGCTTTCAAATTAAGCTCACATTCAAACCCTAGCGAACTCCGATCGAGAGAGAAGGGATGATGCTGAGAACTCCACCGCCGAAGAGACCTAGATCCGATGGAAAAGCTGTGGAGAGTCCGCCCGCCGGTTCCAATCGCGGCCTTAACATATACGAAGACTCGCCTCTTGTCGTCCATCCGGCCGAGTCTTCTCTGGAGCCCGACAAGCCCTCCGAACACATGCTCTGTACCTATCAGTGTCGCCAAATGGTACACCTGATTTATTAGCTGTCTTTGAAATTCTGTGAAAATTGATGATTGATGATTGATGTTTCCGTTTCCTTTTTTATGCTTGTAATGTTGTTGAAAATTGATTGGACATTGCTCTAGGTTAAAGCAGATTTTCTGGACGCCTTGAGTAGTGCTGAGAAGCAGGTTGGTGATTATCAGTCTAAATTGGAGAAACTAAATGAGGATTTCTGTACAGCTGGTAAGTGACGCCTACCTGAATGTTTTTGTACATATTTTTATGTATGCCCTATGCTGTTGGGATTTGGGATGCTATCTAGTTTCATCACTTCCTTTGGCCGTATATTTTTTTTTTCCTTTGCTTCAACTTTTAAAGTTAATTTGGTGTACACCTTTATCTGGTTTAAATGCTACCTCATAAGAAGGATGGGAAAGTGGAATTGAGTTGAAATTTTACCATCAGAATCAATTCTTACGTTGTTTATTAAGATGCTGCTAATTGTGTTGCTCGTTCTTTCCAAGATCGTGTAATTAGATTCTCTTTAAGATTTTTGGCTGTGATCATACACCAATCTTGTGATTATATTTGTACCAGTGATACTTTATATACTTGTTGATTAATCTTATTGTCACTCTCCTTTTGATGATTATCTAGGAATTTAATATTGTTGGCTTTGTGGTTTGTAATTTCCAACAATTTATATGCTTGTAGATGCTGAGAGAAAAAAATATAGAGATAAACTTCTACACATTGAACAAGAACTTGCTGCTGCCAAAGGACGAGAACAGGCTTTGCAAAAACAACTGTTGAAGGAGATTGATGATTCCCAGAAGAGGTTAAAGAAACAATTAGATTTGTGCAGTAAACTCGAGGTATTCTTGTTTGGCCTGTCTAATTGGTTATAATGCCGTAGCTTCTGTTATACCCCTGACCACTTTGAAATTCTTCCCGTAGAGTGGATGTGAAACAAATATAGAGAAAAGAGTGCTAATGTTCTTTCTATGTGATAGATGAAATTAACCACTCAATGTGTGATTGAAATGTATCTTGAGTCGAAATCATCCAAAATGGCAACCCCTAGCTAGAGTTTCCAATCACCACTAACACGACTGCGTCAATCATGTTTAGCTCTTTTCTTATCATGACTTGTGAGCTTCCAGTGAATTATTTCCACAATCGCATATTATTGGAACTGGTATTCTTGGAGACAGTAAACACTATTACTCTTAAAGCTTTCGGTTTGAGTGGTTCATTTACACGACATTACGATCAAGAGTTTTACATGAATCAAGACACCACCATTTATTGATGAAGTTTCAGTTCAAGATTGAGAGCACTTGTCCTTTTAGCCTTATACATGTTTTGAGCTTGTGACAGTTATGCTCAGCCTGTAGATTGTTTAATCATGGGGATTCATATTACAGCCTTTTATTTACTTCCTAGTGTGGAAAACACATGATCAAATATATAATGTGTGTGTGTGTGTGTAATTCATGACAGAAATATATACTGAAGGAATGTCCAAGACAAAGAACACTCACATGCAGGGTGTTGCTGGAAACTTAAATTATTAGGTTACACATTTGGGACAAATAGTCCTTGACAAATGCCATCTCCTGTGCCGCTTCTGCCATTGGTTCTCCGCTGTTTTTATTTATTACCACAAGGAATGCATTGATCACAAATTAAAAGTAGAAATACAAGTCGAGTTGATCTTATTGAAATTTCAAGTGTAAATTGTTGCTATTTATCAAACTGCATAATGACACATTTTATAAGATTTCTTCACTGCTTTTCTGGCTCATCAATTTCCTAATGATCAGATCTTTTGTTTTCAATTTGCTCTCATACGCTGAGTTGACTTACCTTTTCCTTTATTTCTATTAGTCAAGTATTGCAAATGAAAAGGATCTCCGGAGAAAAGCTGAATTCTCAGCTGCTTCAGCTAATGAGAAAGCAAGTGAATTAGAAGGTAAACTTGCCTACCTTTCTGAAACAATAGAAAGAGAGAAAAAGCGTCTTAATGGCGAGCTTGCACATCTCCAAAGAGTCTCAAAGCTTTCCCTATCCAGGATAACTGCAGATGTAAGTTGCCTTGTGCATTGCAGTTTGTTCGTGTTTTGAGGTGCTACTTTGCTAACTTAAGCTTCTGCTCTGTATAGCTTGAAAAAATGGAATGTAGAGCTAAAAATGCTGAAAAAGAGTCAGAGCTATTGAAAGGTCAGCTAGAAGGTCTAAAACTGCAATTAAATGAGGTACCTTATCACCTTATATCTGTTCCTTGCAAATGTTCTCTATTGTACATTTCTATCAAATCTTGTTGCTTTTCCACTCTTATTTTTCAACTGTACTTACTGAGAAGATTTCTATTTTCTAAGTAAGCTTATCTTCACATCATCATTCATTGTCATGTTTAACATACAGAATGCTAGATTATAAAGAATTTTTTGAATGTTTTTTTTATTTTTCCACCTCAGTGCTTGCACCAGAAGACTGATTTGGAAAGAAAATTAATGAGTGTCACTATTCAAGGAGGTTCTTCTACTGAGAGCAATGTTCTGATTAAGCATTTACAAGAAGAGCTCAGAAATTATGTAAGTCCACGGTTGTTAATCTTTTTTCTTCGATTATGGTGCATTCCTCTTGCTGGCTAGAGAGTTTCACTCTTCCACTGAAATTCACATAATGTCAAATGTGCACACACAGGCTTTAAGCTTTACTTTTTAGTATGAACATTTATAATAGAGCATCTAGGGTTAATTATTACAGACACCATAAAAACTTCTTCAGCTCAAGTAGTAATAGGTCTTCGCCATTTTCCTCTTGACCTCTTGTAGGTTTACCTAAATATTCATAATCTGGTTTATAATGGTAATGAAGAATTTTTGGCTTTTTGCTATGTATTGAAAGAAAGAAGTCTACACTCTGCTATTTTTTCCCATTAGTTGTATAGAGGAAGGTAGCTGACAAGTGACAACTGTAAATCTCGATATGTTAATTTACATGTAGCATTATCTCAAATTTGAACCTTGGGTTAGTGTTTCTGAAATGAAATTGAGTTCAGATTTTGACGTTAAGAGGGTTCTTATTGTAACCGGTGTACAGGAATGCATTTAATGCACACTGGTGTACAGGAATGCATTTAAGATGCACACAGTTAAACTGCTCTTATTGAAGATAGACCGTGGACAACCGTTTAGCTCTTGAAAACTGAATCGATGAATGCCTTTGTGTTTGTAGAGTAAGAGGCTAAACCTGTTAATTTGGCGTAAAAATAGTTTTAGACATAGGATGCAAGTTGAGTATATCAAATATCCATATTTTTTCAAGAAGAAATCATCCATGATTTGATGTGGTTGCCCTCGCTCTATATGTTCATGTTAGTTGCTAATTCTGGTCATTACTTGTTACATGAACCATTACTCTTTCAGCTGTACGCTAATCTATACCTGTTATTTGATCAGGAGTCTGAAGCGAGAGAAGCAAGAAAATTGAAATCATCTTATGAAAGTGTTGAGTTACTGAAGGAGAAGTTATCAGAAGAAAAGTCTCGCAGAGAAAGGGCAGAGTCAGAGTTGTCCAAGTTGCAAGAACTGGAAAGTAAAATTGGAAAGTTGGAGGACGAGTTGTCTTCCTGGAACCTGATGATTAAAGACATTCCTGATGTGTCATGTTGTGATGACATACCTATCAAATTTGCTGCATTACAAAGGCATGCATGTCGCTCTATGTTATCAATGAAATACTGCAAGTTTTTCTGTGGGTTTATATGATAGAAAGGTTGATGACACTATGAATAAAAGAGATTAATATCATGACTTACATTGGTGGTGGAGAGCGTGCAGTTTTCTCCTAGACCATTTGTTGATTATTCTGGCATTACAAATATGTGATTGTACTGCAATAGTAGAATTGAGGATGAGATAGGTGAATTCAACTTGGGGAGTCATTGGTAGGTAGAGTTGAAAGGCATATTTTAAAGTCTGAGTTTAAATAATGTCTTTATATACCAGCCATAGAGAGCTTTGTTGTAATAATGTTAAATCTTCTTGGGTGTAATGTTGTTAATCAAGTTTCTTTCTTTATTAAGATTCTTAATTCCAGTTTTCAGTATCTGATTTAAGAATATTTTTCCAAATTCAGAGAGATGATTGAGAACATGATGAAGGCAGGTGAGGCAACTGCAAACTTAAAACAAATGGAGGTAGCTCTGGATGCTGCCCGACTTGCTAAACAAAATGCTGAAACTGAGGCTGCATTGTTTAAAGAGAAGGCAGAAGGATTGAAATCAGAGGTCAATCGGACTGAATTGATGGTAAGTGCTTAGGTGACTGTGCTATTTACCCCTCCTGCATTCCTTGTTTTAAAAGACTTTTGACCAACTGAGAAGTGGGTTTTGAGTTTGGTTCCTTTTCCAAAATGAATAAGCAACTATAGAAGAGACTTTTGATCTTAGTCAACTACGAGGAAAAAAGCATTAGCATGGAATCAGTGGCTTCCACATTGTTATTATGAAAGTTGTTCATTATTATTTATTAGTTGAGGTAGATTTTGGCTACTTGTTGGAACATGAAAGTTTTTTGTTATTATTCTAAGACGGAAATATCTACATTATGTAACCAAAGCATGTGAAAACATCAATTTTCTCTGTTACTATACTTTGTAGAAGTGTTCCTTAGAAGGCTTGGTTGCCTTTGGAACTTTGGCATGCCGTTGAAACTTTATGAACTTACATGATCTACCCATTTATTGGTTATTGATGTTTCTGTCACATGAAAGAAATTGGGATTTTTGTTCCCCATCAATATATTTCTGGGAACTTTGTATCTATTAAAGTCAGTATGTATCTTGGAACATGCTCAACTATGCTCCCATAATTGTTGGAAAATTGTCAGTCTGTCTGGGTGAGACTAATGATGCCAACTTATACTGACTTGAGTTAGTGATCATGTTTCTTTATATTGGATTCTCTTGTTGCTTTGTTCTGCATCTTTGTTTTTCATTTTCTTAACTTTCTTCTGTTGTCGATTTATTCCTATGAATTGATATTTTCAGTTATCAAGGTTGCAATTAAAATTTAGTTTGATTGTTATTTCTATGCATCTTTTATGGTGGGAGTCTCTCCGTGAGTCTTTATTATCATTCTTTTCTTTTACAATCATCAGCTATTTTCTTTTTTTTTTTTTTGTTTTCCATTTATTGTTTATGTTAATGTTTTTTCTTATGGGTGATGGCAATTGCAGCTTTCTACAGTTACTGAAGAGAGAGATAGATTAAAAATTATTGTCAGTGAACTGAGGGGGTCAAAAAATGAACAAGCAGGGGATGAAGCAGCTTGTGGAACCCTTCAGGTCTGTTTAAACCTCTTCAAAATTCTTCTTATGTTTCTTCATGGCCTTTGTGTATACTGTATATTATTTCGTATTTATGTATAGGAACTTGAAGCCTCACTTGCAAAGAAGGAAAGTTATATTCAAGTATTGGAGAAAAACTTACATGAACAAAAAGAAGTTAATTGTCGTCAAATGGATGAAATAAAGTTGCTGAATGAAAAACTGATAAATGAAGCCAAAAGAATCAAATCACTTGAAAGGGAGAGTGATCGGCTTCGTTCAGAGATTTCTCTGTTGGAGTCCAAGGTAAGTGTACAGTACTTTTAATTAGAATAATCTACACTCCTAGATCAGTCTTACAAGTTGTTCTTTACTTCTGTCTATATTAGAAAGTATCTATGTTTATGTACTGTAAGGCAATAAGGCTTATGGTTAACATCTTCCTTAATTTAATTGGTATTCTCTCTCGGCCTACTTAAAAGAATAGAACATCTTGTGATTTTATTGTATTTGTGAAACATGAGATTTTTTTGCATAGATGGATGATATATTCCTTTTGTTTTTCTAATTCTCTTCTATCCTCTCTACTTCAGAATTTTCAATTGCCTACATAACATGTCCAAAGTTAAATGATACATATGAAGTGATATTACTTTTTAATTGCGATATTTGTCTTGTTACGATCTTAAGATTTTAGACGATTCTATGGAATTCAATTGACAGAAGCATTTGTTTTGAGATGATTGATTTATATAAGGTTTTTGTGGACAGCTAGGACATGGTGACTTTTCTTCTGCAAGCACAAAAGTTTTGAGAATGGTGAATACTCTAACAGTGGATAATGATGCCAAACAAACCATTGAGGCTTTGCGCATGGAGTTGCAGAAGAAAAATGAGCAATTGCAAGCCATCGAGGAATTAAAGAGTCAATCAGGTACAGGTGATTTTTGAACGACTGTTTTATTTTTTTCTCTCTCCCATTTGGTTCTGTCTTCCATTTTTTATCCTGTGACAATTGTTGCCAAATGTTGGTTTACCAAATACCTATCTGGAGCAATTTCAAGCAATAAGATAAATAAGAAACATAGGTAACTAAATCTCACCCAACTACCTCTTTTCATATTATATGAATTGTTGATAGACCTTAATAAATGATATTTCTTGAATGCAAAATTTTTGCAATGAACTCCATCTTTTTCCATCATATATAGACTGCAAATTTCAAGCCTTTTTCATTTTGATTGGTTCACCATTTAGCTGATTAGTTTTGGTTAAATAGGTGATGCCGGACAGCTCGTTGACTCCTATATATCTGGGAAGCTGACACAGTTGAAAGAACAAATTGCAACTCTTGAAAAGCGTGAAGAAAGGTGATTGTTGTTAAGATTATTTTTCCAAAATTGGGAACCTCGGCTTTGATGTTTCTTCACAACTAAGCCTTTTGAAATTATCCACAAACAGGTACAAGACCGTTTTTGCTGATAGAATTTCAGTATTTAGGAGGGCATGCTGTGAACTGTTCGGTTACAAGGTATAGTGTATCTTTATTGCATCATTTTTGTAGGGTGCGAGATATAATTCTTGTATTGATATTAGCTGCTGTTGATTTTATTTGTTTCTTAAGGTGGGTTGTGAATTAGTTCAGTCTTTGTTTCATCATTACTTTGGCAGATTATAATGGATGAGCACCAGCGTTCAAATGGAATCCCGGTTACTCGATTTACCCTTCAGTCAATATATGCCCAAAGTGACGATGAGAAGCTTGAATTTGAATATGAATCAGGAAATACAAACATAATGGTAAGCGCTTCAAATATGATTATATAAGTTTTTGGCCTTGGAATGGATATCTGAATTTCTTTTTTTGTTGGAACAGACAAACGCTTATACTTCTCAGGGTGAAATATCCCGTCAGGTATGTGGAAATTTTTGTTCTTGAAATCTCTACAGTTCTGAATTTTAACATCTTCGAATTTTTGTCCTTCATGACTCAGTATGACGTTAGCTCTGAATTTTATTACATTGTTTTAGAAAGGATAAATGCATCATTAGCTCCTTACACTTGCACAAATAGCTAATGCACCCTAAACTTCTGTAATCCAGGACATTTTAGTTTAATGTTTTCAAATGCTTAATTATCTTAACTTTCATGATGGTGACATTCTGAGTAGCATGGAAACGGACACTCAGAAACGCCATTTCTAAAAAAGATAGTTTTGGAAACTGTGGGGAACGTGTAAATGGTAAAAATATAGGGGTATATTTATAAATATAAAAAATATAAAATGCTCATATATATGAATTTATTCTTAGATTAAATAGTAAAATAATAAATAAAGAGCAAATTCATGAGTATAGGAAGGTTGGATGAAGTTTAGCATATTTGTTTGTACGGTATTATGGGTTTATAAACTGTAGTGCTTTAAAAATATTGATACAAAGGAACAAATAAGAGCAATTTTGTTAATATAAGAATATTAGAAGGTTTTGACTTTGTTTGTTTCGATAAAAAAGTTCTCATTTCAATGGAATTGAGTTTCTAGTTGGAGAAAATTTATGGGAAACGGTTTCTGAATTTTTAAGAAACGAGTTTCCAACTTTCTCTAATCGAAGAAACTGCTCCGAAACGTTTCGTAGGGCTTTTCGAGACTTTCTGTTTCCGAAACGGATACGAAACGCCGAAACGGCATAGTTTTCGTGCTTCTTAGCATTTAGTGGGGCAAATACTAACGTGATTAAAGCCAATATTTTTGTAGGTGGATATATTTATCCGTAGGATGAATTCCATCCCGGCTTTCACTGCCAACCTAACCGTGGAGACGTTCAACAGAAGAACTATATCTTGATGCAATTTGATATCCTTTGGGCAAACTGATGCAGAATATGTATATTTTTGTTATCAACTTTCTTGTTTGATACGCTGTCTACTGGGCGTGGCTTTTAAATTAATTGCTTTGATTGAAAGAAACCTTGACTGGTTATTCTCCCATCACATGAAGCACAAAAACGATTTTCTCGGTTTGAGAAAATGCCTTCCAATTAAATTCATTTTTGTACATTTCACTGACTTGATCGAGAATTTGTATGGATCAAATCAAACAGTCAAGTTTATGTGAGTACCACCTCCAACCAATACATGATAAATAGAACAGAAATAATGTTTACGAATAGTCAAATTTATGTGAGCTGAGACCCTACAAAAAAACCAGCCAATCACTTGAACAGAGATAGTACATGCTTAATATTCCAGTTTAATGCATCTTGATAATAGTTAAAAAGTAAAGCAAGCTTAAGAATTAACTAAAGAGTGTTTACATTTGACAGTTCCGGTTTAATCACAACATCTGCTTCATATTGATAAAAACTAGTGCACTCTTACAAGACTTGCAACTTCAAAAGTCGAACAACAAAACAAGCCTAATCGTCAGCCTCAACAGATGCGCCTTTAAGATGCAAGTGCTTCTCCCTTTTCTGAAATTCTGTTAAGCCCTTCCCACTTCCTGTCACCCCTACTTTACCATTCGGGTCATCTGGAGACTTGAATATGCTTTCTCGCTTGCGCCCCGAGAAGAAACCGATCTGCAAATCAAATGCCATGTTCATTCTCCAGTTCAAATCTATAAATACCATAGAATTCTACTAGTCTAACTAGACTACTATCCTCACAATCTCAAATGATGTTTAGCGGTACAGAGAAAGGAGCTTTGTAACAATTGACGTAGCATCATCATTTTCTTGGAACCCGATTGCTTTCTCTCTCTAAAAGTTGGATTGGATGAAATTTACTTGCAACTGCTTAAATCATGGAAGGAGCACACATAAAAAAAAGCTTCATAATCACCGTTCCCAATGTTTGTGAATATGCTATCAGCTTCATTAAGTTATCTTGTTTTAGCACATAAACAAGCAGTATGTGGTGCACCTATTCTTATTGCTAGACTTCACATTATGTCATCTCACTACACTAAATCAAAGAATTCAGCCTTATAACTCTCAAACTAATAAAGACAACTTTGATTCATAGTCATTGTTTAAGATAAATCAAACTATTTTGATTAGATCCTAAAACTGAATCACCTCCAATCTCAAACCTTCTATCCATTCCAGAAATTTACTTTCTCAATTTCATATTTCTTTGTATTTTTTTGGAACAATGTTTAAAGTATTATTTAGATTAAATATAAAAATAATTTGGTGTATATACAGACTTGTACCATGTAAATTATCTTTTGACAAACTGATGCCTTGATGTTATGATTAATAAGTTAATGATTATTTTCTATCTATCCATGAAAAAAAAAACACTAAATAAATAGGCAATTCATTTCATCTCAGTACATTTCTTAATGTATTACCCCTTTTGTTTGTTCCTTGTGTCACACCAAGCGTGGCCTATGTATGTAAGATTAATCAAATCTATAAACAGCTGGAACATAACTCAATTGAACACCAAGGAAATGAAGCCGGGATTTGAAGAGTGTACCATTTAATCATGTCATTGTAGAAATATTTGAATCCTAATGAATTCATTATACTAACATCGCAATCAATTAAGTAAAAAGAAGATAGCTTTATATTCGCATACCTTTTTACTGCTCCCTTTAGTGGTCTGGAACTGCTGCCATGCGTTTTGCCTCTTGTTTTGTACAACTTCAAGTTGCTCAAAGCGCATTTTTGATTTAAAGGCGTGTATCTTCTTGCGCTTGGTTGCTTTCTGTTGA
>CAOJBJ011890978.1:0-10390 GCA_948291685.1 Euphorbia celastroides | reverse complement strand
TCGACCTCATCTCGTTGTGCACATTTTCATCTACACTATAGAAGAACTTCGGGTTAAGAAAGAACCCCGCAACAACAAGAGGTGGGTGCCGGTATTGCTTCCATCGCTCATCTACCATATTCCAGTAAAACATGTAATCTTCTCTCTTAACAAGCTCTCTCTTGATCGACTCTTTCGCTCGATACATTCCTGCAAGAACAAATCCCATTGCAGCTTTTTTCCTACTACTAGCTACTGCTAAAACGTTCAAGAGTTGACTTGTTAATCGGATGATCAAGATGCACGATGACCAAAACGAGCGGTTACTGATGATATCAAGAATCGCTAGTCCTCCAAGTTGCTTTGCATAAGGGCTGTCCATCCACTCCTGTGATGTGACCATAGTCTGCAAATTGAGTTTGAAATCAGCCAATCTCTGCAGCATTGTGAAGTTTGTAGCTGCTCGGGTTAGCCCTTGTTGGATAATATCCTTGCCAAAAGTAAAGGTTCTCATTAGATTCAAAACCCCACTATGATTGTAGATGAATCTTGTGATCGATCTCGCCTGTTCAATCACCACGTTTATCCACTCTAGCTTACCGAAATCCTCGAGTATTTGATCAATGCAATGGAACACACATGGCGCCCAATAGAGAGAAGGAAAAGTTTCCATCAGTCTTTTCCCTACGAGGTTGTAATGCTCTTCGTTGTTAGTAATCACTTGCAGAACATTAGATACTCCGACTTCTTCAATTACCGACTTGATGAATTCATATAGAGCATCAAGAGAATATAACACACTCGATGAATCAACAGATTTCAGGAAAACAGTTTCTTGAGAGCAATTTACTAAGAAATTGAGCACAGTTCTACCACTTCCAATGTTCAACTCTTCAATAATAACTGAACAACCGTTCTTCGCCCATGTTTTTCGATACTTATTAATATCGTTCCTTATTTCTTCCACTAAATTCTTCAATATCCAACCGCGGATTTCATGACTTGGCGGTGCTTGTACTCCAGAGGAAACCAAATCAATCAACCGCTGGAAATAAACCGAGTCCAATGCATCAATATTCGCCCCAATATCATATAAGAACCGCCCAACGGTCAACTGAATTGGATTCTCCACCATATTCAATTCAACATTACTTTGAAGATTCCCTCTTTCCCTCCTCCTCGAATCCAATTTCCCTTTGTTCATACCATTCTCCTCATCTAAAGCCACACTGTGATTCAGTTCAAAGACCCCCAAACCATCAGCACAGAACCGATCACCATCATCATCACCACCGTCTTCAATCGGATGGCTAAAATTTGCTTCTACAGCAGCAGAAGAACCACCATTGTTCAGTTTCTGCTTCTTTGGTCTCTCTCCAACATCACTCAAACTTTGCTGCATCAAAAGCCGGACATCTGGAGGGGCATTATAGCAAACAGGCGCAGAACCGCGCCTACCGGCAAGATGCTCTTTGAACCTGGTAATTCCACCTCCTTTAAACACTTTAGCACAATAATTACACTTCATATGAACTCTGCCATTGCCATCAGCTTTGATCATTTGGCAATACTTCCAAGCAGCATCGGTCTTTTGGCGGGTCCCGGGGGAAGGCAGTATAGTTTGATTAGGGGTTACAGACTGAGGAGGGGGGCTCTCAAACCCTAACCCTAGGCCCTGATTTTGATCATTTGATGGCGAAACGAAATCTTGCTTTTTCAATTTGGCGGTTTGCCGGTGGACTGTCGTAGCGGAGAAAGAATCCAAAGTCTGTTCGATCAGATGGCAGACATCGGAGGGGACACTTTGGCAAGCCGGACCGCCGCCTCTTCTGCCGGCGAGGTGCTCCTTGAACCGGTAAATTCCGCCTCCTTTGAACACTTTTCCGCAGTATTTACACTTGATGTGTACTCTTCCCCCTTCTTTCAGAGACTCGCAATGGTTCCATCCTATGTCGAGTTTCTTCCCCGATTTTGGCGACTCCATTCTACCTCAAAGCCTAATTCTGCTACATTATACCGAATTTTAGGCGTCATAGAACAGATCGACGGATGAAATTCACAGTATGCGTAATTGTACAGAACTGAAATCGCTGAAATTCGAAAGATGATTGAAAACAAAATAGAGCGGGAGAAGAAGAGATCATACCTGAGGAGGGAGAGAATCGGGCGAACCGGTTAGGGCAGCAGCGAACCCGTAGACGATTGACCCAAAATGTTCTCGTTTCTCTCTTGCTTTCTTTTCTTTTTTTGTCTACCACATTGAATTAAGAGATTTTTTCCTTATCAACCCAATACACTTATTTATTCACTCTATTTAAGAGTTCATCGTTACAAAATAACGAACATATCAATGAAATATATAGTAAAATCTCTATAAATTAATATAATTGAGACCAGAAAATTTTATTAATTTAAAGAGGTATTAATTTATCGATTGATGACTTGGACAGGGCTATATTTGGAAAAGCAAATTTTTTTAACCCATTAACCAATTTAACACATAAACCCTACCTAAATACCCTAAACATAACCCATATATCCAAAACTCTAACCCTAATACTCATACACCTCTGACGCCGTCAGCCCTCTCATCTGCCGGCTATTTTCCTCTTTCCCTTCTTCGCCTCCCTCTCCCTTCCTCATTTCGAGTTCAAAACCTAATTTTCACTGGAAAAATTGCAAGATCTGAGCCAAACGAATTTCACCAGCAAAAATGGCGATTTCGCCTTCTACTCTCTTCTCCTCTCCCGATTTTGCCCTCTGCTCTCTTCTCCTCTCTACTGTCTCCGCCACCCCTTTCCATTCTTCTCTCCCTGATTCAAATCTCATCGGAATCGTGATTTTTTGATGAGATCTAAGCCAAACCAGAAACGACGACTTCAGGAGAGAGGCCGACACGATCTTGCCGTGAAAAGGATCTAATCGAGAGAGGAGTTGGGGAGTGTTTTGGTGTCGTCGCCGGAATCACAATTTTCTGGCGACGACGCTGGTAGCCAGCAGCGAAACAGATGGGAGAGGGAGAAGATTAGGGTTTAATTAAGTTTAATTAAGAATTTAATTAATTATTTAAGTTTAATTAAGAATTTATGAAATTAATTAAGTATAATTAAAAATATTAATTAAAAGGGTTAAAAAAGTAAATTTTCCAAAGTAACCTTGGGTCACGTCATCAAATTGACATTATATGGACGACAGTTCTCATTTTACTAACGGTTGAAAACACAAACCTTTTTGGAAAAAAAAAACACAGATCCCATTTTGGAGAAGGCGAAAAGACAGGATATGTTTTTGTACTTTACCCAAAAACGAAATTAAAAAGTTGGGTTGTAGTGTTGGGGATAATTTTGAGAGATAAGCAACCAAATATTATAAAAAGGATCAAAGCATAATTAGTTTTTTTGTTTTGAGTAAATTTACAAAAACCTACCTGTGTTTTCACACATTTTCAAAAAGATGTTTGTGTTATTTTTTTTTCACAAAAAGAGGTCTATGTTTTCAAAATGTTAAAAAAAAAAGTTTTTCAATACTAAATTATATCACAAAATGAGATAACCATATTCAACTTTTTTTTATGAAATTTTACAAGTTAATTAATAAAAATGTAATACGTATCAGTGACAATTTTTGAAATTTTTTAAAAAGTGAAGATATTTTTGTAATTATATAACGTTAAAAAAATTATAAAAAATATCTACACTTGTAAAAAAATTCAAAAATTTACACTAATGTGTATCATATTTTTATTAACTAATCTGCAAAATTTCATAGCAAAATGAACACGATCATTCCATTCCATGATGTAATTTAATATCAAAAGTTTTTTTTGTTAACTCTCTGAAAACACACTCTTTTTTGTGAAAAAAAACAACA
The DNA here is from genome assembly GCA_948291685.1 of Euphorbia celastroides. Lineage (NCBI taxonomy): Eukaryota > Viridiplantae > Streptophyta > Magnoliopsida > Malpighiales > Euphorbiaceae > Euphorbia > Euphorbia celastroides. The sequence continues at coordinate 6,541 of CAOJBJ011890978.1, read as the reverse complement.
CATACATCTTTTTGAAAATTTGTAAAAATATAGGGTAGGTTTTTATAATTTACCCTTTTGATTTTTGTTGGCCTTAAACTGAATATACCGGAACCTTCAATCATAATGATCATAAATTTATTGGGCATAAATTCGTGTCACGGGAACATAACCAAAATGAATTGAGCTTATTTCTCTAATTATGAATACACAACTTCTTCTATCTTTTTGACCAAACCGAGACTAAGACTTGGAAAACACCATCTTAGAACTAAAAAACAAAATTGTGTTCCTTGAGATCTACTGTTTCTTGAACAAGCTTGCTGGAACCTGAAATTAGCGGATTCATAAGCAAGGGAAGAACTTGGTATTGCATGCATACAAAATAAACATGAGTATCAATGAAATATATAAAATCCCAACAAATTCATCTTAATCCACACAAAAAAGAGGGAAAAATCAGAAATTGTTACTGTTTTGAGGAATATAGGTAAAAAACATATCAAAATGTAAATACGGAAACATAATCGCATCCCCAATATAATCTTTTAGGATCAAATCACCTGATGATTTTTTTTTTTTTTTGGATTCTCAACACTCACTCAAGCAGGAACATAAATACATGTTCAAGCTTTGCACAAAAACTCGAAACTCAGAAAATAATTTAAAAAGAGGTGACAATACGAGGAATCAAATAAAATATTGGTCTACTAAACAAACTGAATTTAAAACCAAGACTCACAAATGTTGCATTCCTTTGACAGACTTCACGCAACAATCAACTGAAAAACTATTATCCATTTATCCCAACAATTTCCAGTGGCATGGGCATAGAGTAGTGCAGATCAACTTCAATTTTAAAATCCATACATACGAGAAGAAAAAGAGTTCCTTTTTTGATCAAGCAACACGAAAGAAAAGATTTCTAAGAGGAGGGACATATCTCAATTGATTAGAAAAGTGGGAAATGCAACAGACAAAGCTCAGAGAGGAGGGAAGAAAATGGTCACATGAACTCTTAAGATTTTTTTGTAAAACACACAGAAACCAGATAAAGAAAACCCAAAAATATATTCAGACTTCGTTACCATATCAGACAAAGAATTGCGAGACAATGTTTTTCGTTTTTTCGCAATTTATAGAGATGCTAGGTTTGTATATAGATTACAAAATTCAAATAAGGAAAAAAAATGAAGAAACAGAGGAGTCATGACAGAATTTAGAGAAGTCTAGAAATTCCACAAAGAGAGAAAAAGACAAACTACAACATTTTTGAAACAGTAGTATATGGATGCCTAAAGATAGGGGAGGAATATAAAAACAAACCATGCTTTTCTTTATTTTTTTCTACTGGTCTAATAATTCACAAGACCACTCAACACACATTAACTAGAAAACCCGACAGCCTCACCCTGAGATCAGCATATCTTCATTTAACATTATAGGGTGTTAATTGAAACCTAAAATGCTCAAGATTACGGGAGTCATCAACCAGCACTAATTTTGCATATTAAGGCTGTGTTCTTTTTGACCGAATGGGCAGCGACAGAATGGAACAGAACTGAAACTTTTTTGAATAAGTACTGAACTGAAACTTATTAAATAAGTACTGAACTGAACTGGAACTTATTGAATAAGTATTGAACTGAATGGAACGGAACTGAATGGGGCAGAACAGAACTGAACTAAATGGAACTGAACTGAATGGTAAATAAGTTGAAAAGAACAAAGCCTAACTATTAAGACTCTCAATGCAGTCAACATAGTATTAACAACAAAATCAGGAAACAACGTTTTCTCAATAAAAACAGAGTGAGAGAGATATACCTTTAAATGATGAGGCATGATTTTGATGTCAAAGGGCGTGTGTAGCCATGCTTCAGGTGAATAGTGCAAAAAGTTCTCGGGTTTGCTAGTATAAACATCTGCATATTGGTGGATGTTATAGGCAAAAGTAGATTCTTGACCCATGTCAGTAAGAAAAGTGGCTCCAAAAGACTTGTTAAACATTTTCTTCATCTCTTCTCGTGCCTTCTTTCTCTCTGCATTTAGCTCCTCAAAAAGCAATTGGTATGATTTGCTTCTCTCGCCATTAACCACTGTAGAATGCAATTGACCAAGCAGTTCCTGTATGATATGGAACTTCGCCTACAGCAAAAAGTAGCCCGACATAAAAATTGTCATCAGCTACAAACAGAAAGAATTTCCACTAAGCTACTCAAATGAGACAGATCTTTTGTGAAAAGATTTAAACTTTTTGTTAATCCATTGGTACCATAACATGTATAGCTATAATGTGTAATCATCCTGGGTATTGTCCCTACTTAAGGCAACAACTTCTGAGAGACGCAAAAACCTACTGGAAAACAGCTTGAATTAGCAAAATAAAGTAGCTTTAAGAGCTCACTTTCTTTCCCTATTCTTTGGTTGCATTGCAACTCTCTATAACTTTCTATATCTTCTGAAAATTTGCATTTATCCTCTTATTTGCATCATATATGTCACACTATTACTGATCACAATCTTTTTTGAAACAAAACTGTAAAATATGTCATACTCAATCTGGTAAAGCTCTGATCCAAATTATATTATGTTGAATAGAGTATAGACATGTCTCTAACATATAAGATTAAGATTCAGATGGGTTGGGCTTGTAAACAGGAAATGAGGAATAATGAGCAACCAAAAAGCTAAATAAAAGAACATACCTGTTCAAAACGGTATCTATCATCATTTTGTATCTTTATTTCACTCTGCAGTGAAAAGAAAAACAAAACAAGGAATAAGCTTCAATCTTAATCATTTTGTGATCACAGAACCTGCCAGGTGCAGAAGAGGACATAAAAACTCAACTGAAACAAAGCAAAAAATGTTCCCAAAGTATAAATGCAGACAAATCTTTATTGTTTGAACTTTTTCTACTTTTTTTGATACATTCTTAGTATTTCTCACATAAAACAAATCATATACTTATTTATAATGCTTATAGGATGTGGGGGAGATAATATAAGTTTGAAAAAAACCAAGAATACAAAGTTCATATACATAGAAATTGGAGACAGCAAGTTAGATGAAGAGAAATACAGCCAGCTATGCAACTTCCAAGTTATAGATGAAAAGTGAACACCACATCTTAGCAGAGGCTTTCAGATATCATAACAAAGAAGAGGAAATGAATTAGCATGGAGCACAAAACATCCCACACAGAGCAAATACAACAACATTTGATTTAAGGATCACATAAAAATATTACAAACATCCCGTCTTCTAATAAACCATCATGTGGATAAAAGGAATATAAAACTCAACAAAAACAATTCATTAGAAATTGCTTCATGCCTTTTGTACACAATTTGTAAGGAATATGGTAATACATACTTCTAATTCATGGATGATGGCAGCAGTGCGCCAACCAGCCTTTGAGGGCCCCCTCAAGTCACTGAATAAGTGATCACCAAAGTACATCACCTACAAGGAACAAAAAGCGATCACATGAAAAAACAGGAGAAATTCCTTCCCAAGAAAGAGTTGCCTACTGATGTTGATGATGTTAAATTTGAACAGACCAAAAACATGAATAAAGAAGGAAAGGAGTATATGTATCGTCAAAGTCTTTTTTTTTTAATTACTGAGCTATGTAATAGTTTCAACAACTTGATGAATACTTCCAGCATCCAAAATCTGGTCCCGCACGCACGATTATTAATACAAGAAATATTTTCTTGGCATTGGTTCATACTTTATAGCGCTCTGCCCCAAATAGGAACTTGCAGCCTCAAAGCTCAAATGAAAACCCAAACTACATCAGGCTAAAAATGAATTCTTAGCCATTACATTCTACCATAGAACAATAAAGAGTTAAGGGCGTGTTTAATGCCGACACTCTTGAAGGTATTCAAATCATATAGAACATTTGAAGAATTTATACATATAATGAAATGAATTTGATTGAATTGCTTCAGTAATAGTTTCCAAACAAGGGTAACACTTTACCCTCTTGCTTATTTTATAGCAAAAAGAACTTCTTTATAAACAGCAATCACCTGTTAGTTTCTTTTTCTTTGTCAAAATCACCTCAAATTTGTTGTCATACAAAATCATAAACGAGAAACCATTTAATCAAAAAAGTAAAAAACATACAGCAAACTTAATAGTGAAGAAAAATAAGATATGAGTTGAAGACACCCATTTCAGAAACAATATCTTAAACCAAAACAATCTTAAAAATAAACTAACCATCATATTCTTTCCCTGACTAAAAAAGATTACAGATGAAACTCAATGTTATGAATAGAACTGCATGAGTTCAAATCTCATTAAGAAAATTCTAAAGTTGACCTTTTTTTTCTTTCAAGACATGGTTGAGTTTATCAAATTTTATATCTGGCTGTAAAGAGATTAAGAGAGTTTTAAAATGGAAAGACAAGAAATGCAAAATATATATGTACCTCAGCACCCTTCCACTTAGTAATTTCAAGAAAAGATTTGAGGCAGCCATGGTAATAGACTTTATTTGGAAGAAAGGAATCCACCTTCGTAAAAGCTAGTGTGTCCTTCTCTGTGTCATAACAGCTAAAGAAAAGTTCCGCGAGATGGATCACTAAAATGGGAAATACATGATAGTACGAAAGTATAGGCATACAACTTTTAGTAAAGCAAGATATAAATCTAGTACAGAAAAGGCAAGCGGGCAAAATGGAAAAGACACGAGAAAATTACATTTTGGTAAGATGAGAAACACACTATCACCATCAGAAGTTCCCTTTTCTATTCATATATTCACCAATTGATACCATAGACTGTAGATTAGAGAAAGTAACTCATCAACAAAACATCTAAGAGCTAAAAGGGAATGCAACTTCTGTTGTGCAACCAGAATGATTGAAGCATGATAGACAGCAGAGAAAAGATCCTTAATTTAGGCTATGCCTATGGAGATCATCATTTTAGGGAACAATATACCGTCTCACTATGCCTCCCTTCAATGATGAAAACCAGAAGATCTCAAACCCAAGAAAGAAATAAAAAAGAATAATTGTCACTTGTAGCAAACCCCAAACAGAAAATAAAATCAATGATATGCCCGTAATCATGAATTGGTTGTGGACAGTCATCTGCCCAACAAAAAAATTTGCATTCCCACTTTTCAGAACTTCATAAATACATTAACTAGCTATAACAGTCAAGATCACCACATCTAGCTCATGAGTAACGGATGCTAATCATCAAAGGACAAGATAACATACACATATTTAGTTCTGATCTCAGCTACCGTAATTAAATAAATGCATAACGAACTCCAGAGGCTGCTCATACTAACCGGAATAAATAATCAGACGTGTAGAACTCTGGCTTATTAGCTTGAGCAATCACAACATCAAAAAGCTCCCTCCATGAATCTCTGCCACCCATAGAACCCTATGGAAAAAGTCAAAGCCAAAGAATCACCTGTTTGCAGATAGCATATAACGCGAATAATGACAGCACGAGAGAGAGAGAGAGAGAGAGAGAGAGAGAGAGAGAGAGAGTTTAAATGCTCAGACAGCGAAATTTGAAACAGAAGTCAAATATGTCCTGACCTCTGCAACATCTGAGTTTATCTTTGCCAGAGAACAGGTTGTATAAATGTTGTATACAGTTGTCAGTGAGTGGTATGTGGTGCAATCTGTGTCAACATAGCGGGTGAGGCATGTGGTGCCATCTGTGTTAACATACTGAGTGAGGTATTGTGTATTATGACATATATGCGTAGTTGGTGTCATGAAAATACACAAGTTATACAATAGAAATGTAGTTTCTTGAGTGTTAACAATCTTTTATGGAAATGATTCAGAAACTCAGCAGCTGGTTCAGATTTATCTTTTACTTTGAACATCAATGGATAATAATTATTGGATAACTAAGATGAAATGAAGGGGTGTTTATTGCGACCTTCACATTGTTTGAAATTTTTTGATTTTTCTACTATGAGTCCCTAACAAATCTTCAAATCAAGCGAAATTACCTCCAACAGGAAATTCATGCCTCCATCCACAAAATAAAAAGGTGAGTTGGTCAACAGAAATAGCTTCTTTCCCTTCTCTCTAAGGGTTCTAAGAAAGTGAAGCAGTTTCCCCTGCAAAATCCACACAATAACAGGTAAGAAATCTACAGTAGCACAAAAACATGCCACTTAATGGAAAGAATTGATTACAATGATACAGCCACGATACAGAGAGAAGCTGGAACACACATTTTTTACAAGATATTTGGAAGGATCGGAAAGTATGCCTCTGTGAACCAACCCACTCATATGAACATGCTGGATTGCACGATTTACGTCTTGATAGATGTATGATGCATCAAATTCAAGCTTAGCATCAACAAAATATTGCACTACATCGGCAATAAGACAAGCCTGCAAAATGGCAGAGCATACAAATAATTATTAATGTATCTCATGATCAATGTGGAAAGTGATGTGGAACTAACCTCACTAAAGCAAAAGAAATCCATCAAGCCAACAAGTGAGCGAGCTTGATAACGACCAATATGCCGTGTCCCATATATCTGTTGTATCTCC
>CAOJBJ011890974.1:0-11566 GCA_948291685.1 Euphorbia celastroides | reverse complement strand
GTTGTTACTAGTATAGTAGCAAGGGGCTACGGGTAAGAAGAGAAGGATTACATCTTCTAGGTTGTACTAAGACCCTAAAGGAAGAATATAAATAAAGAGAGCTAGGTCTCAAGGGTTTTATACACCCTTGGGCGGAGAGTAGGTCAATTAGTGACCGAACTTCGTAACATATCGATGTGTTCTTTATTGTTTTACTGCTTTACTTTTATCTTTACTTGTGTTTCAGTTTCAAGGGCTTATTGGTTGGCATACTCTATTCCACCCCCCCCTAGAGTATTGTATTTTCTATCTCTTACACTTTCAAAAATCATCGCCATTTGTGTAGTTAAAAGCTTGATTTTTGGCTTTAAGAGTGACTGCGGCCCATATATGTTGCTCTGCGAGCACTCGCGCATCACGCATGTCACAAAAATGCTCCCATGTGTACTTAGAACCGGAATATCTAAATGGTAAGCCTTCATGTCGACAAATTGAAGCATAAAAAGTAACAAGTGAATTATACACACTCCTAGCAGATGCACCTATTATGATGGACGATCTATGCACACTAAATGATATTGATGGGACACGTGACGCTACTAGATCCTCTAATTGGTAGTAAAAGTTCGGGTATGGAAGCCTAGGCATGTCCTCAATAAAGGGTGTTTCGTGCGGTTTAAGTTGAGGCCGAGTCATGGACCATATAGTGTTGGGTGCCGGTTTGAAGAGTAATATGAGTGAGCCGTGAACCGGGAGATGATCTAAGGACTCGTATGACATTGTCCAGCATGGCTTGGTTGACTCGAACATTGGCCTCTTCACTCTCGAGAACTTGAATCGCCACCCAAAAAACATGAGTTACCTCATGGGATATAGAGGAGAGTTTATTGCTAGTATCTTCAAAATCTCTAGCATCAAAGGCTATGTAGAGATCAACTAAGGAACTAGGAAACCAAGTGGGTTCGGGCCACCAAGGGCCGTGGGTTGTTTCAAGGCCTCATGCCTGTAACGCTGACAATTAAACATCTCTTGTTGTTGTTGCTGCCCCCTATTTTGTGCAAGACTATCCATTGAAGCTATTGAAACACTAGAGTGGACTAGAGACGAAGGAATAGATGGTGAAGGATGAAGGCGAAAATGTATAAGAATGCCCTATTTTCCTGGAATTTTCATCCCTCAATTATATTGTGCATAACATAATCCAATAAAAGTAATGAACACTTGGATTTTTGTATAATTGTATGTGAAATGAACTTGCGAGGGGCCCAATACGTAAATGTTTGAATTTTTGAACGGTGCATTGAACATATCTTTTTTTGGACAACATTCTAAATACAGTGAATTGAGTAGGCTTTTCTTTACTTCTTTCTCTCATTCACGAATGACTTTTTTTCAAAAACTAAATTTTTTTACAAAAACATTCACGAATGAGTTTCAAAATCTAATTTCATAGTGAACAGGCCCGTCCCGGTAATTTGTGGAACCTTGAGTGACAATCTAAAATATGGCCCCTCAATGGATGTGTATATTAGTACAATATTATCGTCTTAAAATTCTTGTCATCCAAACACAGTAAAACAATATATTAATTGAACATATACAATAAAAACTACAACAAACTTAAGAAACTTACGATTTTAGTTTGAATTTGATGTAATTTTTAGTTTTTGAAATATACAAAATTAGAACAATTTTACTTTATATTTACTATCCTAATCAAAACAATAAGACACATTGTAAGAAAAATACATATTGAGTTTTTTATAATTAAACAAAAATAATTTGTAGAAATTGTAAAGGAAAAAACGTTGAAAAAAATGTAAACAATTGATTATTGATCATTAAATTTAACAGTTTTAAGTTAATCTAAAAAAAATTAAAGAATGAAGTCGCCTAAGAGATTATAATGGAATGCTAATAAAAAAACTAATAGAGACAAGAAATAGTGTAAAAACAATTGAAACAAATTAATTGATGAGGATTTAAATATTAAAAAAACCAAACACGTATTTTCTTTTTGCATTGCCTTAATTACCTTTTATTAGTAAACAATGACATGGGCTCGAATGACGTGTTGGAGTTAATTTAGGGGGTGGGCTTTATGGCTTTTATTTTGGGCTTCACATTTAGTTGTCTTCTTACCGGTGAAATTACGATTTGGGGTTACAGAAATGAAACAACTGCTACAGCCACAGTGTCGCCGACGAAAATTTTGGGGCCCTCTTGACATCGGTGGCCCTGTGCGGTCGCAACGTTTGTACCGGTTAAAAGCCAGCCATGATAGTGAATGTATAAAATATTGTTTATTTTGAACGAAAACAAAATAAACATAGCTTACATTTATAATAATGTACTGATAAATAAATTATCATTTTATTTTGATTCTTTTTTAAATGTAGTGCTTTTTCTGTTTTTTCTAATGGTCGGTTTAACAATTTAAATTACTTTTTTTATTTGTCTATTTAAATTATCAATGTAGTTATTATCATTCTGTCTTTATTTTGCATTTGTATTAATGAGGTTAGAGGTTATATATTATTGCAATAATTATTGGCAATGCAAAAATAAAGGGGCTTTAATATGTGATTTTAGCGGTGTAATCAATGTCATATTAGTCTTAATGAATTAGTTAAAAACCATTATTAAAAGAGAATTGAGAGAGTTGTTTCTTGGTTTATCTCCGTACACAATTTTCTCTCCATTCAATTAAATAAAATGGATAACTATAAGTATAAACCAATTTCTCTCCATTCAATTAAATATAGTGAATAATTACAGAATTTGGAGAAATTGTACCATATACTCTCTTTTTATACATAACAGCGAACACCTATAAATATAAGGTAGAACATATTTAAAGTTGAATGAGATAAATGATATCTAAGTAACATGTTCTCATTTTTGTTGAAGAACTTCTTGCTCAAAATATCCAAAAAAATGTAGATTTTCTAATTAACCACTGAATATTCATTTTTCTTTTATTATCTTCCTAAAATCTTCGTTTTACCATTATGAAGGCAAAGAACTTTTTTGCAATGTTATTAAAATCGGACCGGACATCAAACCGGTGAGATCAATGGTTCATGGTTTAACTGATTCGACCGATTCAACCCGGTCAGTTCAATCAATGTAACATCTTATAATTGTACAAAATATTCATATATAAATTATAATTTATATGCAAATATACAGTAAATGAATAAAAATTTTAATATATGATTGGTTCAACCGGTTAAACCGACTGGTTCGGTCCAATTTTAATAACCATGCTTTTTTGTGCAGTTGCTTCTCAGAAATTTTTTATAGATACTCAGAATGTTGCTATGCAAGCTTATATAATTTCCCTGATTTGTACAGCTTGAAAGTTATAGTTTATAGTAACAAGCCAACCGATATAGTGATGCATTTAATATAACTAAATATTTAATATCATTTGAGCTAAATACATCTGGATTCTCCTGAACTTCTCCCAAATAGCTCCACCTCCTAAACTTTTAATATTTTCTCTCACCTCCTTAAACTTGTCTACGTATACCCATGAACCCCTTCAATTTGAAAGCACCTGACACACTTAGAAGAATGCGTTTAACTCGCCAACACGTCATCAAAGTTGAAAAGTCAAACGAGTAAAATTAGGGTGTGTGGCTTTATTCTAAAAGAAAATGAAAAAAAAACAGCCCCAAAGCTTCCCGTTCAACATCTCAATTTGACAATTTCTATATAATGATTACTAGTGTATTAATCGTGCGATGTACGGATAGTTCCAAAAAAACACATTTAGTTCTCTATATAATGAAAATATACATTTGGAACATTGTAGATCAAAATACACTTATTATTTTATATTTTTTATTATAGTAGATATAAATTATTAGAATGGTTATTTATTATTCTATAAATTTTAGTATTGAATTAGATTTTACATTAAAGATCCCTTTCACTGGACAATGTAAGCACGCCTCATTTCTTTGAAGAAAATTATAACATTGTATATTGAATAAAGGAGGAATAAACTCATATAAAGATTTTACATGGAATAATATAATGAAAGAGAAACAGAAACAAATTGTATATTTTGTAACTGTACTTATCATGAACCCATATAGAGAAATACACAAATTTTTTTAATATTAAAAAGATCAAATTTCTTTGTTAAGTACAAATCAATTATAAAAACTCATTGTTTTGATAATTTTAAAAGTAGACTTTCTAATGGCAACCCCATTTTATAGAAAATAATAATAAGATGGCAAAATTTACACTTGGAAAGGTTAAAATAATTGATTTATAGAAAATAATCAACTTTTGATTTGTTTGACCCTTTTAAAAATTTTATTTTTCTAATTTCTTTCTCCAATTAGGAGAAAAAAGCTTAGTCACCTTAATATCAGTCACAGTCATAATATAAAGAGCTAATGTGAGACTAATGACTAATTCATCATGGTTAATCACTTTAATAGCTTTTCTACCTTGAAATTGTAAGGACTGATTTTGACTAGTTTTGACCAGGTTCAATTAGGTCTCGTTAAATTTCGGTATTTGGCCATGTCTACTTGTAGGTATAAAATTTTATTCTTTATATTTGATTTGGTCATGTCTAATTGGTAAAAATACCTGCTTTAGGCTTCCCGTGGATACAAATTACAAAGTTGTTCTTCTCCATTATATGTCTCACAGCTTCATCATACGAAGATAGCTTTTGAAATAGCCTATGGTAAGGCAGGACATCTCTCAGGGTTATGGTCCTTGAAGTGGTTTCTTCGTTGTGTAAGCTCATGAGATCTTTCACCCTCATCAAATAATTTGAAAGCTTATCTAAGTATATGAAGCGATCAAAGAAATTTTTAATTCTAAATCACTCTTTCCTCAAAAGAGCTTCTGTTTTTGGGACCAGCTTGTCATATTCCTCAATCCAAGAGTCAACAAGATGGAGACTCTAAAATAATGGATGGTCATCCTTCTGTTGTACTATATTATCTTTTTTAGCTACGTATAAAGTGTAGTTCAGTTAGCAACGCAGGTTGAATATTTGAGCAAAGAATAGAGTTCGAACCCCACTAAACACATTTGTTGGGAGGAGTGAGGAGCCTTCACTGTGACTAAGCCCCGAAAAATGCATTTCAATGAAAGATACTTGTAAATTTATTTTTTTTTAAAAAAAGCAAAATGCAACTATTGAATATAAATTATATTTATTTAAATATTGTAAAAGACACTCCACTAAATGTTTATTATCAAGTTTAAAATGTGGATACCTCCATGTGGAAGGCAACTAGGGAGGCTGTTTTTGGCATATCTTTGAGGTGCAAAAACTGATAGTTGAAAAAATATGTATGTGGGGAGCCTATGGAACGGGCTGAAGTTCAATGAAGCAGACCTTGATTTCATATTGCAGGTGTTGCTTCAAGCGAAGAAAAATAACCACCAGTTTGTGGCGATTATTCAAGATAATTTGAATGTTGTCCAAATGATCAATCACCCGGATATCACAAAAATTCCAGAACTGCACAAAGGGAGAGTGAAGGTCATCAAGATTATTTGTCGCCATATGTATAAAGATGTCACAGTTCTTCACTCTTATAAGTTTGGCAATCAAGTTGCACACGAGTTGTGCAACAGCCCGATCCTGGGGTTCCCCGTCACTACTAAGGCAATTACACCGATTGGCGGTCATACTGTTCCTGCTGCTGTCAAGAAATTGGCAGATTTGGATGAGAAGGGCCAGGAATACATTCAAATTCTAAAAGTTGACGGGTAGATATGGCATCAAATCTTTGAATAGGAAAAAAAGAGGTATGTAATTAGTCTTCAGGTCTAAAATAGTTAATATCCTATAATGCTAAATGAGTAATGACATACTACTTTGCATTGCTCCAGGTTTATTTTGTCTTGTTAGAGGAGCAGGTAAATTTTGTGAACGTCGGTCTTTTTGGCATGGGTTGGATGCATTACTTTGGGATTATACTATTGGTGTTGATTGTGAAACTATTTGTTGTGCTAGTGCTCCTAGCTTTGGTCATTATTAGTGTTCAAATGGAGGATTTAATGCCTTGTTATTCCTTACGGTTTTGTTTTGAGATGTTGGTGTAGTTCTAGTTCTGGGACGAGTTGAGAGTTCTTATGCAAATTTTACTTCTTGAATCAGTACAAATATATGATTTGACTTTACAAAATTATATGTAGCTATTTTGGTTCAAAACCATCAATACATCCCCTTGTAGTGTTGAAATGGAAGATTTAATGCCTTGTTATTCATTCCAGTTTTGTTTTGAGATGTTGATGTAGTGCTGGTTCTGGGACTAGTTGTTATTTAGGCAGCTATTGAACTCATATAATTATATGTCTATAGACATTTGTTGATCTTAACCTCGTATAACTATATTTGTCAAACTGTCCTTTTTAGTTTTTAGCACTATGAACTCACTTAGTTGAGAGGATGAGTTGTTGGATTTTTTTAAATTTCTTCTGGTGTCATGAATTCTACCGTGACATTGGAAATAAATGGAACAAGATTAATTGAAGTGATCAATCTCTATATAGTTTTTAATTCGAATTAATCGATCAATAGACATGATATCAAATAAATAGCTCGGATATAGTCAGTCTATATTGTGAGCTATATATATTTTTACTTGTATATAAGTAGAAAAAAAAGTATTCAGGTATCTGGCTTTGGCATGTATTGTTATTCTCTACTCTTATTATGTTCCACAGATCATTTTTATTTATTGTAACTAGCGTAATGCTTCGTGAGATGCACGACAAATCATTTCTATTCAATTGATAAAATTTATAATATTTCAGTATTATTCATTAGTTATTAAGTATAATTATTATTAGTAAATCCATTTTTTTTTCTAACTGGAATCATAAAAATAAAATCAATAACAACAAATTATATTTTAAAAATAGATTTAAGAGACGATGCACACAATTGAAATTGGCTGAAATTGTCACCATAAACTTTGAAATTTAAAATAATTTTTTCACGCTATCATTATCAATATTATTTTTTTATCTTTAAAATTCAATAATATATATGGAGCAATAATTTATTGTCTTGATTAGAATCTAAGGAAAAACATAATAAAATGAGAACTACTCTTATATTAAATAGGTGAAAGATTAATTAATTTTTAAAGAAATTATAACTTCAAAATAAAAAAACAAATGAAGAGAAAAAGAATATTACATTCATTTAAGAATGTCTAGAAAAGTAGTTTTATTATACTGTTTATGAGATAATGAAACTTAAATTTCTTTTTATACTTAAGGCATAAATACATTTATTATATTTCATTTCGAAATTTTAAATATTTAATAAAACTAATAGCATTTGAAACATAACCTTTTTACCATAAAGAAAAAACTATAATATTATGTAAAAATATTATATATGAAAATGGACTCAAGCTTGTGTATTAACTGTTTTTAAAAAGTTAATTAGCCAAATTTTTTTTTTCATAATGGTTATTTTAAGGTAGCTACATAGGTTTCATCTCAAATTTTTAGTTAATTTATAAAATAATTTATAGATAATGTTTGAAATAAATAATTGGTATTTTCTTATGAAATAATGAATTTATAATTAACCATTTAAAATTATATTTATGTAATAATTAAGTAATAATTACCTATTTAAATAAGGCATATTCTATGGTGACTTTGTTTTTTTTCAAAGTTAACTTTACTTTGTCTTTCATCACTATTAAATTAGTGAGATAAAATTCAATCCAATGGTGATGATGACAAAGTGAGAGAAAGACAAAGTCACCATAGCCTTCATCTTAAAGTAATAAAGGTAAAAAGGTAATTTAAGACTCTTTTCTTTTTGTTATATATTATGATATATGATTATTACTTTTACTTAAAATAACAATTTATTATTGATTATGTCACACTCAACTTTTTTTTTTATTAAAAATTTATCTTTTTTGTCCTTTTCTACATTCACCACATATGTCATTATCAGACCTTCTCTTTCTTAATTCATTCAGATTTTCGAAACTTAAAATCACCATATCTCTCAAACGGTTGATTTTCTCGACTCGATTTATTAGAATATTTTATTCATTTTATTTTTACCTTTAAAACAAGATCCATATCGATATACTTTTGACGAAAAAATTTGAAGTTTTTCTTATCTTCCTATAATTTCTTATAATGTTATAGAAATTTTCTATAATGTTGTAAAATTTCCTATAATGTTATCGAAATTCTTAATAATGTCGTATAATGTTATATAATCTCGTGTTTTTGTGTTAAAACCTCTTATAACCTCATTTTATGTATTTTAAAAGTCATAAAATATTCTATAATGTCGTATAATGTTCTATAATATCCTATAATGTCCTCTATTGTTCTATAATCTCGTATTTTTGTGTTAAAACCTTTCATGACCTCATGTTCATACATTATAGGACATTAAAGGTTTGTAAAATGAAATTATAGGATATTATATGTTTATAAAATGAAATTATAAAACATTAAAGTTTACAAAATAAAATTACAGGACCTCGTGAGATATTATATTTCATCATGTACATGCAAACATAGCAAAATGATTGAAAATGAATCGGAAGAAATAAATGAGTGAGTTGAACAATTGACAGCAATGAAAAAAATTACTCTAATTAAGCATAAAGGTACCTATATAATGACATCTCACTAAATGATGAGGTTTTTATTGGGTTTGTTCTTGTTTATAACGGCGAGATCCGACGGTTCTTTACCGATTTTGAATATACATAAGCTCACTTAATAAACAACCGGAACATCAAATTTAAAAGACTGAAAAAATAATTGCCTCAAGCTCAATCAAATACCAAGAAAAATAATAGCAAATTTATCAACAAATTTCAAGCCAAACAGAGTAAATCAATAACATCAAACTCATAAAAACGCATATCTAGTTTATTGAACCAAAATCCCTACAACAAAGACGCTATCGATATCAAATCTAAGAGAAACACAAATCATGCCAATCGATCAAAATCAAATCTCAGAGAAACACAAAATCAATTCAGTTGACTCATAGTAAAAATCCGAAAACTGAAAGAGGGGAAGCGGAAGAGCTGCCGGGAGGGGAGGAGGCGCTGGAGCGGCTACTACAGCAGAGCACAACGACATCTTTGACGAGGCTTGGGATGGAGTGATTCTAGCGGTTCTTGGCGTCGGAGGATCTGGGAAATTCACTAGATCTGGCTGCGAGGACGACGACGGGCTCACCAAATCTGGATCTGAAGACGGCAACGGAGATTTTGAGGACGATGATGAGCTCACCAAATCAGGATCTGAAGACGACAACGGGGATTTTGAGGACGACGACAAACGGCGAGGAGGGCGGCGAGCAAAGAGGACGGCGGTGATGGTGGGAGATTCGAAATTTGGTTCCAATCGATTTTCCTGCGACAAGTGACAACAAGAGATTCGAGATCCGGTCCCAGTCGATTTTCTGGCGGTGAGCGAAGAGGACGGCAGTGATGACTGGGAAGACGTCAATGTTGATAGATGTGAGGGAAACGACGACGACGACGAAAATGGTGGCAGAGCAGAGATTTATAGTGGAAGGGGAGGGTGTTGAGTCATTTAAGTGAAAACGAGAGACATTTAATTTTTAGTAAACTCTGAAATAAAATTAGTGTATTTTTATAAATTAAAAGTTGGGTTGTAATGTGAGGGATAATTTTGACCTTTGTTTATAACATTTGGTTGCTTTGCCCTAGGATTTATGAAGTATAATTATTTGTCTTGATATTCATAAGAAAATGATACCAACGGAGCGGAGAATATTTGTAAGACGTGGGATTCGAATCAAGAAGGTAGGAAATTTTTTTGCATTCGAAAAATACAGACGAATGAAACGCAAAATCCTATGTGGTTATCACGTTCTATCGTTTGAATCAAACGACAGGCCGTTTATTGTGATTTCCTGCGCCTCGATCTTCCTTCTGTAACAGTTTCCTGCATTCTTCAGGGGGACAATGAGAGGCCTTGCCCTAGCTTCTTGCACTTCTAGGGTTTCATCTTCAGCTCTCAAGCATTTTACCCAATCCTTAAAATCCTTCTATTCCTTTCAATCAAGTGCTGAATTTGAATTTGAATCAGAATCAGAATACCTCTCTGCGCCGAAATCTCAGCACAATCACTTCACCAAATTTGATTCTCCTGCGAGAGGTAGCACTCTAAATTCAATCCACTCACAGTTTCAAAGACCCAATTATAGTAACCCAATTGATCATTCTTACTTTTCTCGCGTTCTCTCGAGAAAAGACTGGTTTTTGCTGCTGAGCCATGAGCTCAAGGCGAGAAGGGTGATCTTAAATTCTCAATTTGTTATTAGTATACTGCAAAATCAAGAGAACCCTTTACTCTCCTTGAAGTTTTATATCTGGGTTTCTAATATTGACTCCTCGTTCTCAAACAATCAATCTGTTAAGTGCGTTTTGGCGAATTGCCTTTTTAGGAAAGGGCCTGTTGTTTTGTCTGTTGAATTGCTAAATGAAATCAGAAGCTCTGGTTGTAGAGTGAATGAGAATTTGCTTTGTGTTTTGATTGGTAGCTGGGGGAGATTGGGATTGGCTAGGTACTGTGATGAGATATTTGGGCAGATTTCGTTTTTGGGTATTAGTCCGAGTACTAGGCTTTATAATTCAGTGATTGATGCATTGGTTAAATCTAATTCTCTTGATTTGGCATATTTGAAATTCCAACAAATGCCAGCTGATCATTGTAAGCCAGATAGGTTTACTTATAATATACTGATTCATGGAGTTTGTAAGACTGGTTTAGTTGATGAGGCGCTTCGGTTGGTCAAACAGATGGAGGGATTGGGCTTTTCGCCTAATGTGTACACTTATACCATCTTAATTGATGGATATTTCAATGCAAACCGGGTTGACGATGCTTTCAGGATTTTGGAGACAATGAAAGTTCAAAAGGTGGCTCCTAATGAAGCTACAATTCGTTCGTTCATCCATGGGTTATTTCGATGTTTGACACCAAGTAAAGCGTTTGAGGAAGCAACAAACTTTATCGAAAGAGTGCCTCTCTTGAGGAAATTGGCTTTTGATACATTGCTCGGTTGTTTGTCTGATCACAATATGGGTAGAGAGGCTGGTATGTTATTGAGGAAACTCAGCAAATTAGGTTACTCGCCTGGTTGTTCGACATGTAATATGATCATGAATTGTTTGATAAAGAGTTATGATCTAAAGGAAACATGTGATATACTAGATACATTTATTAGCAGAGGAATAAAGTTGAGCCTTTCCAGTTATCTTGCTCTAATTGAGGCTTTATACAAGGCTGGAAAAACTATAAAGGGCGATCGGTATTTTACCCATTTGGCCAAGGACGGACTTCTGTCAAATGTCTTTTCCTATAACATGGCTATAAATTGCTTATGCAAAGCGGGTAAGTTGGATAAGGCTGAAATTGCTTTCAATGAGATGCAGTTCAAAGGCATCAAACCTAACCTTGTTACTTTTAACACCCTTATTAGTGGACATTGCAAGAAGGGAGAAGTTGACAAATCACAGGAACTTTTGATAATGCTTTTAGAGAATGAATTTCAGCCCGATATCTT
>CAOJBJ011890129.1:0-10509 GCA_948291685.1 Euphorbia celastroides | reverse complement strand
CATTTAAATTTCATAAATCAGATATTGTGAAAATGTCAAACACTTTTCACTAAGATAATAAAAACAGTGAAACTTCAAAAAAAATTTGGCAGGTAAACAAACTTCTTAGAATAAAAATAAAATCAAAATTCATCATACTATCACAAATTCACAACCACAATGACCCAATAACAAATAGGATACTGAACTCATACCACAGGAGTATCTGATCCCACTTCCTCATCCAAAGCACTGCCTGGAGATGTAAGTCCAGGACACATTATGTTTGCACCGGAAAGACCGAATTTAATTGCACCCCTGTCAACCTGTAACTTCTTCATTATGTCTGGATGTGCAGTACCAATAATTGTAGTATTATGAACCTAGGCCTTAATTCTTTTACAAGAGTGGGATCTCAAAAACCAAAGATAATCATGGTTAAGGGTTCTTTGATTCAAATAACAACCCCGGAATCATTTTTCTGAAACAGCTCAAGAATGACCCTGACCCGAGAAAACAGAACAACACACACCATGATTCACTCTCCCACTGCTATCCACTTATATAACAGCATGCAAAAGCTCAAACACCATTGAAAAACGTTAAATAAAACAACAAGGAGCTACAGCAGACAATCAAACACATGTTTCAGCAGAGATGTACAATTTAAACAAATGCTTAACTTATAAAGGGCATACACAGCAACAAACGAAAAAAAAGTTTTGGCAGTTAAAAATGCAGCACAGAGATTAGAGAACCTTTCTGTGCAATGCTATAAAATAATCAGTTAGCCACGAAGCACAGAAAACAGTTAACAGATTATTAAATCAGAAGCTTGCGAACCCCAATCAATATTAAAGGGCAAAAAGCCTAATATCAATAATATTTAGGCAATGTAACACTTCACTTACATTGATGAAGAAGTCTCAAAGTCGGCATATAAGGCCCATCACGAATGTTGAAAAACAACGGCACACTATTCACCATTACCAGATTCAGATGATTCTGACTGCACATTAACAAGAAGCTTGAATATGAAATCAAGTAAAACAACAAAAACACCGAACAAACAACAGAAAAATAAAAATAGAATGAGACCATTTGACAACAATCAGAGGAGACTTCTTCGGAAGCAAATCATCCAAAACAGGTTCAAGCCCTGGGTACTGCACTAAGCAGTGAAATTCCACCATTAATTTACCTCATAAAATCACACAACGGCTGAAAAAATATATGAGAGGATTCGAATTCGAACCTCATCTGCAATACTCTGTCGAATTTTGCGCTGAACAGAAGCCTTCACTTGATTCTGAGAGGACACATCTTCATAAGAAAACCTAATATGCACAACACAATTAAGAACATCAAACAGGATAGGATATGCAATTGCTGGCTCGAAATTGAGTGAAATTACTTACTTTTTGAACATTTTGAATCGAGATTGAAATGATTAAGATCGATAAATCTCTCAATAAAGCTTTCAGTTCTAGCTCTGAGCTTTGATTTGTTTTGTTTCTGCAGTTTCTTCAATGGCGCAAAGCCTTACTCGAATTGGGCCTAAGCCCAATTCCCCAGCATATACTAGGGCTTGACCCATTAGCTTTGATACTATTTTGAACAACTATGATAAAAAAAATTCATTGATAAATGCAAAATGTCACCTCAAACAAATTTATTATAAAATAATAAACAATTTAAACTAATACTACCAAACATCTAAAGAAGCAAAATAATATCATTGTATATGTTGTACATACAAATGTAACGCAATGTCATACTTTGCACTTATAAGGAAAAGAATGTTATTGTTTTTGTTGTAACACACAAATGTAATACATATGTCGCACATTGAACTAAGGTACATTACATATGTGTTACATGTACAATACACATCCCTTACATAAAATTCCCGAACTGATTTGATAAGAAAAACAATTTTACAAATCCATTACATGTACAATACATACGTCACATATAAAAATTCTGAAATCTCAATTGATCATCCAAAATACCTTTGTAAAAAGCTTGAACTCCTTGTTTGAATCTGCAAAAGAAGTGCCTGAAGCAATCAATGCAAAAAAATCACGAAAATGAAGATCTAAAATCAAACTCAGATTCAATTGAATCTCAACCTGTACCTGAAAATCGAGAAAAGGTAACCCTGCAAAATCTGCAAACGAATCAAACTCGAATTCGAAATCTGATGTAGACTGAGGCTTTGAATTGCAAAACGACTTCCAATCTGTACTTGATTAGCTCAATCGGCTCTGGCAAGATTGAAGGCATGAAGAGGCGACAATGGTGGTGACAACGAAAGGAGAAGAGGATGTAGAACAGCGTCAGTGGCTTGGAGAGCATGTTGAAGGTCGTGATTGTCGGTTCACAGAGAAGAAAAGATTTCAATTATGAATTGAAGAGGATTATATATAGGGGTATCGGGTGTAAATAAAATTTAAAGAGGATATTAAATGGAAATAATTTAACTCATTGTTATTTACGTAATTACTTAGTCAAACTTATTAGTTGTGTAATTTTCCCCTATTATTTTACTTGTTATCTCTTTTTTTCACAAAAAAACAATAACTTTGCTCTTTTATCATATTTAGATAAAATGGTATTCATTGATCAAATGACTAAAAATATCAAATTAATGCACAGTTTGTGAAAAAAGAAGTATAAGCATAACAAAAATCCTTATAAAAATAGTCTTTTATGAAAGCAATGTAATCTTGCTATTATCTCTGATTTCATCCCTAATTTCATTTTATAAAGATTGCATCCTAAATGTACCAAACAATAATGGTTAAATCGAACAAAACCTAAGTCCAATCATGTCTACAACTAGTCTACAATAATTAGCCTACAATTGGGAAAACCAACTTTTTTGGAACTTATGGCATTACATGTTGTCCATTTAATTCCTGTACTATACACTTCACCTATTTGGTCCTTGTACCATGTAATTTGTTACTTTTTTTTGTCCATTTTCTATGAAATTGTTACTCATTTTATCCTTTTTCTTTGCATTTATTATCCATTTGATCCATATATTATATAATATGTTACCCTTTGGAACTTTATATTGTAGAAGGTCCATTAACATATCTTTATATAATGCTTATTTAAGGAACAAAAAAGGCAATATGCTGAGTAGCATAAGGACCACATAGGTGAAGTGCAATGGACCAAACTGACAAACAAGTAAAGCCACAGTGCCTAAAAAGGTCTTTTGCGGCCCAAAATTTGTAGTGGATCATCCAAAGCTCGTGGGCCTTGGCCCAAATTACACTCCCTATAAAATCCAATATGCCAAAATCAATCAAAGTCTTTCACCTCATCCAGTATCTCTATCTTCTATTCATTTCTTCCCTCTGCCACTTCTACCACCTCTTTCTAAATTTCTGTAAATGGGCACAATTCAAGACTCAGTTCCTGCTCTAGTTCACCTCACGGCCTCTCGGCCGCCACCGGCACCTCCGTCCACTCAACCCCGGTGGCTCGGCTGGTCAGTTCCCATCTCCACCGGTTCCACTCGCTCCTGCTCCTTGTCCTCTAAAACCCACCCGGTAATTTCACCCACTTTTGTTCCCATTTGCCTAAAAATGCAATCTTTGATGTTAATATACAACCTTTACGTTTACCCATTACTTAATTTTGATGAAAACTTGGCAGATGTTGAATTTTGCTGGTCAACTTGTATTGCTGTCAATTTGTCTCCAAGTGAAGGAGTTTTATATAGTTTTACCATTCAACTAAGCATTTATTCACTCAAAGGGTTGGATTGATTAGTCTTACTTTATCTACAAGTGCAATTTGACTATTCAATTAGTGAAAAAATGTCATCTTTAGCATGAAAAATATCATAGTTTATCTAGGGTGTTGTTCTGCTGTCCTAAATGCCTAATTAACTGCCAAATAGAGAATGAATTAAACTAATTTTTATTCTTTAGTCAATTCATTTGCATAAAAATGTGATCTTTCTGGATACTTTTGCTTATATTGGATGAAACTCGGATGAGCCGTTGATTTTGATGTTAAATGAGGGTTGCTAATCAATTTGCAAAACTAAGTAGAGGCCGAATTTCTGACATCTGATAGAAATCTGTTTGATCATATACAAAGACTAAAGCTTTTGCAGTTCCAAGAAGAACAGCCATGGGTATGGGGCTAATGTTGTCCCACTTGTATCGCCACAGAAATCGGGATTAACGGCTCTGGTAGCTCTAGTACTACCGCATGGGCTCAATCAGACGTTGGATTGAGGGAATACATCGATCAATTTGACGGGTATTCTTTCAAGTACCCGAAGAACTGGATTCAAGTCAAAGGTGCAGGAGCCGATATATTCTTTAGAGACCCTTTTGTCCTTGATGAGAATATTTCGGTTGAGATGTCTTCCCCTTCATCTTCGAACTACAAGAGTGTTAAAGATTTGGGTCCACCCGAAGAAGCTGGGAAAAAAGTGCTGAAACAGTATTTAACCGAGTTCATGTCTACAAGACTCGGGGTTAGGCGAGAATCCAATGTCCTTTCAACTTCATCTAGAGTTGCTGATGATGGCAAGCTCTATTACCAAGTTGAGGTAAGGCATTGCTTGTTATTTTCCCCGTCATAATGCATCAGTAGCCCCCTTAACTTGTCACAAAACGCCTACTGCCCCCTAAATTTCTGCACTTTTTGAAAGTTCAGGGAGTTAAGTAGGCCCTTTTAAAGTTCAAGGGGCAATAGGCATTTTGGAACAAAATCAGGGGCCAAAATCAGACTTGCACCCTAGAGATATGGAATTGAAAACTTTGTATTTGATTGGTTTCTTTTCAGGTGAATATAAAGTCATATGCTAATAACAATGAGATGGCTGTGATGCCACAAGACCGAGTTGTCAAAATGGAATGGAACCGGCGATATTTATCGGTTCTTGGAGTCGAAAACAACCGGTTGTATGAGCTGAGACTGCAAACACCCGAAAATGTATTTGTTGAAGAGGAGAAAGAGCTTCGAGACGTTATGGAGTCTTTCAGAGTCAACAAAGTTTCTGCTTGAGTTTTCGAGGATTGCTCTTTCTTACATTTGCAACTGTAAAACTGACACTTTGGATTTGCTTAATGTAAAAATGTAATATTCTTTGGTTCAAATTTTCTTCATGGCACTAGTCTCTGTGTTTCCATAGTCCAGCTTTAAACAAGAAACCGAGATGAACAAAGTTTCATTTTTTCGATTTCGAATGCGAAGTAAGAATTGACATAATGGCCATGTAATGTTGCAATCAACTTGAGCACTAATGTACACTAAAAACCAAAAATGAAATTCACACAAAGAGCAACACTCGAAATTTTTCGCTCTGATATTGATACAAACAAATAAACTATGACCGGACCCCGTACTGCCCAGCCCGAGTCAAAGCTCGAAAACCTTTATAGAGCCTGTTAGGCATGACCTTAAGATCCAGCTTGTCTATTTGCAGACCTGAGAGGGCAATTCCCTGAATCCTGAAACCGACTTGAAATACAGGAAATACATGAAGCCGATCCAACCCTGGTTCGAGAGTTAATGTTCCTGATAGTGACGGTGTTCTGTCTTTTGGTATTCGATCAATCGACCAAGAGCACATCTACAAAAGAAAAATTGTTCTTTCAGACAGACAAAAAAAGCATTCAGGATAATCAGCTCAATTGGGATGTTAGTACATTTCCCGAAGATGCATATACCAGAAAATTCGGAAACAAAAACTTGTCAAATTCTCTTGGTTGATACACGAGATCTTATTGTAAGAGTAGCTACCCAAACATGTACCAAAAAATTTAATCCATACATGAGATCATAATGTAAGAGTAGCTACTCAAACTTGTACCAAACAATTTAATAGCACCTGAACTTTGATGCTGTCGAAGCTCTTACAACTTCCAAAAGTGAACCCTTTGCTCCCACGGCGTCAAGTGTCAACTTTTGGTTGGTTTGATTTTTATAGATGTCACTTTCTTAAATTTATCTCCCCAACCAAAACATAACATGTGGCATTTCTCGAGGATAATGGTGCACTTCTTCAAAGTTAAAAGGACTGCAGAGTCACTTTGAAAGTTCAGTTCAAGGGGTACTAGCTTTTTTGGGACAAGTTCGAGCACTTACTAATGAATTAGGCTATATATGAGTTTTTCTCTTATGCAAAAATGACTACCTTATTCGACATGATATTCACTAATCCATGGTTCGAAGTCAGATCAGCAGACAACACACAAGGGGGCAATTGAAACTGCACGGTTGTCAAATCTATTGTTTTTCCAGGACCGTTTTTAATCCGGCCATCACATTGATCCGACATGTGCCTCCACTAGAAGTGAGTTGGGGCTTTACATATATGGGAACAGCTTTCAACTTCTTGATTCTGTAACTCATGAGCTTGAATAGCCCATCAGGGGGCACAAATGGCAGGATCTGACTTGATTCCCAGGGCCGAAACCGAACACAGGGATGGAATCTTACATCATCGAGCATTGAGGGGTTTGTAAATGGAAGTGTTAAATCGGGAACACCAGTTATGTGTGAATTTACTTGAACTTCACCATAAACTTCACATTTCACCAAGACCCCGTCCCTGTAAAAATAAATGCAAAAGAGAAAAATGCTTATAGCATATCAGATCCAAAAGAGGCAGCATATTTCATTTGGCAATGAAATTTTCAACTTCACAAACTTTCCCTAGTATAGCAGATTTTGGCCTCACGCAACACATTTTGACTCTTAATACTAAAACTAATAATCAAAAGCCAGTTTGCTATTGTTTTCCCAAGTCCAAAATCTGTTGCCATGAGGAAAGCTTGAAAATAGATCTTTTCGCTACAACAGTCTAAAAAAGCAATACCAAATTAGCTGAAATTCTTCATTTGAACAATGAAACATCATGCACCCAGGATTTCCTATAATATCCAAAATATTTCAAAATCAAAAGTCTAACTACATGAATGTCCCTCAAAATGTTCCATATATCAATACGAATTTCAAATGTAAGTTAATTTTAAACAATGAAACATCAAGCATACAAGGCATTTCTCGAATATCTAATTGCCCTCTTATTCAAAAGAACCTATGTATATGCCTAATTTCATCTCACGAAATCAACAAGTCCCCCTTATGATGTTCCAAAATATGGGCATAATTTAAGAGCTATATTTAACCATAAAATAGAGTCTAAGGAAATTTGTGAACGTAGACAAGACCTGTTTATAATGGCATCCATCTCTTCAACAAGATCAACATAAACTTCATTATTGGCATATTTCACATCTGATGTTCTCCATGGAATACAAGATGCTGTAGCACCAGGGAGGGTGTCACTCAAATTTGAACTGTTTCCAGTTACAACACTCAGTACTTTGCTCACAATATTAGGCGGGGAAATCATCTCTTGTAGTATGTTAGGTTCTGTTGTAAGGGGGAAACTGTTGTCTATCATCTCATCCAAAAGCTGCAAATTCAATTAAGAAATGGCAATTGAATTCAATCCAAGCATAAAACGGTAGCCACTAGGCTGAGACACAAAAGAATAACTCAGCTCAAGTACCTCGTAAACAATAACAAAATTATCCTTTATTACATCTTCATTCAACTCTTCGAGATAATCCGATAGGACACTCGCTAACCTGCAAAGAAACTAAAAACCAAGGATTTCAATGTTGTAAAAGTGTATGAATTCAATTGTATAAACTGAAATGAACACAGTGCTCTAGTGTCTACCTCAATGGCCATCAAAGGAGGCATTTCAACTTGGGTACAAGCTAAAAACGTGATTCCATCACGAACAACTTGAAACAAGTAATGAGTTGGAGAAGCAATAACAGGTTGTTGCTGACAAAAGAAACATCAAGCAAATTATACAATTGAAGGCATAAAAAGAACACAACTTCACTACATATGAAACCAAAATCAGCTAGAAATTTGCAATTCATCAAAATTGGAAAAGACCCAAATATTAAGCAGAATATACAGTTAATGACACAAAAAGGACACATATCGATGGGTGACTGAAAATTGCAATTAAAACTAAAATCAGCTGGATACTGTGAATTGGGTGAACTTGGGATAAGAGCCATAAGCTTAAAATGCCAAACAAGAGCTGAAAATGTAACAGGAAAAGCAATAAAGGTACCTTAAACGAATCACCTTGAGCAATGACTTGATTCCAGAACCAATCACAAATCGATCTGTCTACGCGATACCCAGTTAGCTGCTTCTCAAGCATCACTTCCCTATCAGAACATTGAATGAATCGAATTGATTCAACACAGTCGGATCAAATTGGAATGCATCACAGTTCCATGAGCAGAAATGTTCAAATTAAAAGGATGAATCTGAAATTCAATACAGTAAAAAGTTACCCGGAATCCGAGAGGATGAATATGCATTGAAGCATCTCTGTTTCACTCTGTTTGCAGCTCTTTGACTGTGAGCGGGATCGAGACGACGAAGCTAAGCGGAATTCTAGTGGTATTGGTTTTTCCGTTCAAAATATAAATCGCCGGAATGAGCAGAGGCTATTCACTACGTCGTTTAGCTGTAATCTCTATTTTCATTATTTTTGTGAATTTTTGACCGAACAAACATGGTTTTATTAAAATTACAGTCCTAATAAAAAGTGGACAAAAACCAATCCAAATCTTCTTATATGTTGAAGAATCAGTTGACTTAGTAAGAAAATGAGCCGCTTGATCTGCAGATTTACTAGTAAACACAATAAACAGGTTCGAAATACAATTTATAAAAGCTTTACAATATGCTAAAATAGAACTTGTAGGAACTGGAAAATCTGACTCATCATTGAGAGCATTCATCACCGCCAAAACATCCATCTGGAGAATGACGAAATCAAAATTTTGATCTTTGATCCAGCTTAAAGCTTCTCTCCAGCTTATTATTTTTGTGAATTTTTGACTGAACAAATATGGTTTTATTAAAATTACAGCCCTAATAAAAGGTGGACAAGAACCAATCCAAATCTTCTTACATGTTGAAAAATCAACCGACTTAACAAGTAAATGAGCCACCTGATCTGTAGATTTACTATTAAACACAATAAACATGTTCGAGATACAATTTATAAAAGCCTTACAATATGCTAAAATGGAACTTGTAGGAACTGGAAAATCTGACTCATCATTGAGAGCATTCATCACCGCTAAAACATCCATCTGGAGAATGATGAAATCAAAATTTTGATCTTTGATCCACTTTAAAGCTTCTCTCCAGCTCATTATTTTTGTGAATTTTAGTCCATAGCATATGAGCTTTACCCAATCATGATCAAGTGTACAACAAAACTACTAGCACAAATTTGACAATTTAATAATATAAGGACTAAATAAATAGTTAACACATTGCATTACGGGTGATACAAGTCAGATGAAATTATATTGGAGGATCTATAAGTTTTTACCATCGTTTGAGAAAATATATAATTACCAACGTTTAATTGTAAAAGTAATTAAGTTCTTGAGTTAATTATTACATACTAAGAACATTTTAGTAGATAGTGGATACTATGTTTATGTGTCACATAAAATAGACTAGAATATTAATGACATTTCAATAATCTTAAAAATGGATTATGTAATTTCAAAAGTGTGCTACACTAACTAGTCCATTAATATAAAAATTTATAATTAAATAATAATAATAATAATAATAATAATAATAATAATAATAAAAGGGAAATTGTACGTATACCATACAATTAGGTTAGAGTTTTAAGTTTACATAAAACAACGTTTTTCTCTAAATTATACATGATTTTACATAATTATACGAGATTTTGTTTTTTGTTCTCGCTTTTGACTCACCGTTTTCAGCGACGGTGTGAGCTCGGACTGTAACATCCCATTACATGTATCATTTTACATTTTACATTATACATGACATGCATATATGATAGGATTGGTATAAGATTAGTTTTTCGATATTAGAATCTTATTCATTTATGGAATTTCAGTCAATGAAATGATATAGACAAGGCTTGATGCAATTGCATCATAAGTTTGTAGGAAAAGTATTGATTCGGCATGCTTTTGATGTCATTAGAATATTATAAGAATCATATAAGAAGTTTAGAGGTCAAAGGAAGCAAAGTCGTGCGTGAAGAGTGAGTATCGTGCGCTTGGAAATGAAGTTGGGCAGGCCAGTGCACGAATTTGTGCGTTGGAGAACACGACGTGCGTTATGTGTGTGTCTGGAGGCAGGCTGGTGCATGATCTCGTGCGCTGGAGAGCACGACGTGCGTTGTGTGTGTGTTTGGAGTCAGGCTGGTGCACGATCTCGTGCTCCAGGGAGCACGACGTGCGCTCGTCAGTTTTCTACCTAAAGCTGTTTTTGTGAATTGCGGTCTATTTGAGGGTAATTTGGTCTTTTACCAAGCCAAGCTTATCCTCATAGCATTTGAAGTTAGTATTTATAGGAATTAGTATAGAGTATGTGTATTTAAAAGTATAAATTTGAGTATATGAATTAGTATTGTAAATGATATAAGTGGTAAAGGGCAATTTAGAC
>CAOJBJ011890028.1:0-10350 GCA_948291685.1 Euphorbia celastroides | reverse complement strand
TTTGGGTATAATCAACAATTTAAGATAAACTTTAATCAACCAAATGACCAAAATACCCTCCGATTAAACCACAAATTTCGAAAGTCCTTAAGCTAAATTTTTCAGCCCAGTGCACGGTGTGCACTCAGGCGCACGACTTCGTGCAGTGGCCTGGAAGTTTTCCATACACGACGCACGACGTGCACTTATGGTGCACGACTTCGTGCACTCTCCGGCCCACTTTCACTCCGAGCGCACGGCGTGCACTTGTGATGCACGACCTCGCTCCCATCGACCTCTAAACTCACTTATCTAATTCTAATACCATGCTAATGAACCGAATGCATGCTTAACTCGATTTCTTTTCTATATGATTATGGTACAAACGAAATAAGGAATTTTCGGGTCGCTACAATTACACTACCACAGAGAAAGAATTGCTTGCTGTTGTGTATGCATTTGACAAATTCAGATCCTATTTGGTGTTATCAAAGGTCATTGTATTCACATATCACGCTAACCTGAAGTATCTCTTTGCAAAGAAAGATGTCAAGCCTCGCCTGATTCGATGGTTGCTGCTCTTGCAAGAATTCGACATGGAATTCAAGGATAAGAAGGGCTGTGAGAATGTAGCGGTAGATCACTTGTCTAGACTTCCAGGAGACAATTATGATGCAGAGCACCCCATCACGGAAACCTTTCCAGATGAGCATCTATATGTGGTAAACTTTGTACCCTGGTATGCTGATATAATGAACTATATTGTGTGTCAAATTCCCCCCCCAGCAATCTCTCTTACACTCAAAAGAAGAAATTCATCTCTGAGTTAAAGAAATAATTTTGGGAGGAACCCTTTCTTTTCCATCTTTGTGCAAATCAAATCTTGAGGAGATGCATAGCTGAAGAAGAAGTTCCAGGAATCCTACACATGTGCCATTCTATGGAGGCTGGAGGTCATTTTGGAGCCTCAAGAACCGCGGCTAAAGTACTGGAAAGTGGGTTCTACTGGCCGACCATCTTCAATGATTGTCACCAGTATGTAGCTAACTGCAATGAATGTCAACGGACAGGAAACCCTTCTGCCAAGAATGCCATGCCCTTAAACAATATAGTGGTATGCGAAATCTTCGATGTATGGGGCATAGACTTCATGGGACCCTTCCCATCCTCTAATGGTAACAAGTACATCTTATTAGCAGTCGATTATGTGAGTAAGTGGGTGGAGGCAATTGCTTCTCCCACTAATGATGCAAGAGTTGTGGTAAGATTTCTCAAACAACTCTTTTCCAGATTTGGATGTCCTAGGGCCATCATTAGTGATCAAGGCACACACTTTTGCAATGCATAATTTGAGAAATTGCTGACCAGGTATGGAGTAGTTCATAGGATTGCCACCCCTTACCATCTGCAAACTAGCGGACAAGCTGAAATTTCAAATAGGGAAATTAAGAGGATTCTAGAAAAGACTCTCTCAACTACTAAGACAGATTGGTCTGGAAAACTTGATCATGCTTTATGGGCAACATCATTGGTTACTTTAAATCAATGAATTATTCCCTTTTTGGAATAGTGACAACCTGGTTCTCTCGTTGTCACTCGGGAAATTTTTGGGTCTTACTTAAGATACATGTTCTTGCAACTTTGCTGAAAGTGGAAATTTGAACTTGGAAAATTTTGTGAACTAACTATGCAGGACAAGTATTTAGTTAGGGTAAAAACATTATTTTGCATTTTTCTTGTTTCACCCTTCTTTTGCAGATGCACATAGATAGAAAAGCAGTCAGGTTCATGCAACGGTTACAAAAGTGAAATTCAAATTCAAACCCTTCATTTCTGTTACTAGCCGAGATTCTCTCCAAGTCTCATCCCATCACTGCGCATTCTCTCTCCGCGTGCAAACAGTTACAGCCAAAATCCAACCGCTCAACTTCCATTCTCTCTCCTCTCATAAACCCTAATTCATTCTGTTCTCCCAATTCTCTAAAAATCCTAAAATTCCTCTCTCTCTTTTGCCATGCCGAAAACTTAAACCAAAGCTCCTAAACTTTCAAAATCAACCAGATCTTCCACCCCTCATCCTAGTCCCTCTGCTTCTACTGAACCTGCTATTTCGATGAAGGTGGAAATGACCACGAAGGAGCGCCTTAAGGCAACCATTCGGCCAGTTCATGCATACGAGATTAAAAGACAAGAAGTTCTTAAAACCCTAGCCTTCCATGGCGCTCATACAATTGATTAGGAATTACTGATGGACGTTAAATTAGATGAGCAGGTACGCGAGTTGCTTCGCAATGGTGGGCTGGAAAGCTTTGCAGAGATCCAAGAGCCAGCATATGAGGAACTCACTCTGGAGTTTTTATCAACTGTTAACTACTACAGGGAGAGAGATGAGGTGCGATTCCGTTCATGGGGGCAAGATCACACTGTCACACTTGCAGAGTTCAATCGCCTCCTTGGAGTTATGGATGTAGCAGACGACACACTAAAGGGGCATGTTAAAGAGTACTGAGAGTCCAAATTCTGGCAAGAAATCTCAGCCAGCAACTCTTCCCAAAGAACCGGTGAAAACCTTGGCCCTCACAAGTTCAGACTGGTTCATCAATTCCTAGCTGGTACCATCACTGGCCGCACTTCCCGATCCAAAGTCAATCAAAAGAAAATCTTCCTCATGTGGTGCATGGCTAACAACAAGAAAATCAACATCGGTCACTACTTCCTTGAGATGGCTGAAGAATTGAGCATAAAGACAAATAGTGGAGGCATTTTATGCAGTTTGTTCATCACAAAGATTGCCAAGTCCCTCTACCCTGACTTCGATCCTGATGGTTTCGATGTAGTCCCAGCTTCTGACCCGATTAATGAGACTTCTCTCTGGCAACTCCACATATGCCAAAAGATAAAGGACAAACTTGTGCTCCTGCCTGAGAAAGCGAAGCCCCTCAAGAAGAAACCTTCCATCAAACAAGCTTCAATTCCCCCCTGAGAATACCCCACCAGAGGCAAGACTTCAGCTCGCAGAGCTTTAAATTGTTCCACCCCAGTGATAGAAGACCTCACTGTCTCAGAAGAGGATAAGCAGAAGAGACTCAACGCTATGGCCAATGTCACTTTTCATGAGCTCAAACTGATGATGTATCAGCTACAGATTGATGTGGAGGACCTTAAGGCCAAAGGAATTGCTTAAGAGAAGCAAAACAGTGAGCTACAAGCTGCTCTTGAACTTGCCCATCTTGGAGAAGTTGGAGATGCTCAGGGCCTAGAAACAAAGAAAAGAAAGAGAACAAAGAGGACAACGATGGTTGAAGACACTGATGAAGATGAGGAAGATACTGGAAGCTCCGGCAAGGATGGTAAAGAGCAACAAGATGAAGTGGAAGCACATGCAGAAGATGAAGACCTCAAGGATGATGGAGAGGATGCCTAATCCTCTCACAGCTCGCAATTCTGAGCCAGTCTCCCCTGTCTCCCTCTACCGTTGGTAACAATCTCTTTCCCTAACTTTTATTTCCTCAAAATTTTTCTTGCCTTAGTTGTATGTCATGTTTAATTCAAAGCTTTGAGGACAAAGCTTCATTTAAATGTGGGGGAAGGGATTGATTATTGACTATGTCTGTGTCTGCTTGCTGCCTTTGTTGCCCTTTGAATTGAGCTGCTCCTGTGTGCTTAAAATGTTTGAATGTATAATGTTTTTGCTGCTGACATGTTTAAAATTGCTTAAAATCTAAATTAATAATGCAAACATGTCTGCCCTGTGCTTATGAGGCATTTTTGCCAAAATTTTTGCTGAATCACTATTGAAATGACATAATTTGTGCTTAGCAAATGTCCTGAACTGTCATGAGTACCCTGCATTGCAACTTTAAGAGAACTCGCATGGCCATTACTGTCTTAAGTTGAGATATAAGCCCCTTATCAACTTTTGTAGCTTTTCAATCCCATTTTAGATAGTTTGAATGATTGTAACCTTCAACTTGAAAATGTGATAGATTCTGAATTGGGCTTAATGACTGCAAGTAATTTTTACTTCATTTTAATAACCATTATCTAGTGCAAAGCCCTAATTTCAGTAAGAATTTGAGCCTAATTTGTTTGAAAGTTGCATCAAGCTTTCAATTATTTATGAGTGGGTTATTTATGTATGTTTGGCTAGAACTTGTTCTGGGAGATACATGTGTGACATGTCAGTATGTGTTAGTTTTATTGAGATCACTGATTATTTATACTAGACGATGGAAAGCATTAGGATTACCCTCTTAGCCAAACTAGCCTACCCATTTTTGCCTTAGATTGCCCCTTTCAGCCTGACCATTTCTTCATCATCCCATTAACCAAGCCTTCACTTTGATTCCCCAAAACACCCAAGAGTTCTCAAATTATAAGACTGTGCTTAAAATCTTTAATGGAGTAAACAAAGTCAAAGAATCAACCAATGTGGAAAGTTTAAAGAGGATCCGATCATGTTAACAAAGAATAAACTGAAGTGAAAGATCTCCTCAAAGACCTGTAGGCAGAGCTGCTGAACTAAACGAAGAGCACAAAGTGAATAGAACTGAACTTAGAAAGAATGTTGACACTGCCTTAAGGAAATCTGTTAGTCCAAACAATTTCTGTAATGGTTGAAGAGCATAAATTGAATCAAAACTCCAATATCTGTCTTATGGAACTCTTTACACTAAATACCCTTTTTGTCAAACCTCCCAACCCAACCAACCCTTTGCTTGCTTTCTTGATAGTGCATCTTTCTCTTATGTGGTGGAGATTTAACCGAGGACCAAGCCTATGGTCCCAACTGCATGAATTAGCTGAGGAATGAATTCTCTGAAAATAAGCCTAAACATGGAGTTTGAGTGATCCTGGTAAGGGAACTTTATAGTGTGCTATTCAAATGAAGTAAGAAGTTTAAGTTCATTGGTCTTGCTTGTATGTTTAGAAAGCAGAGTTGTCATGTTTGAAATCTGTTCATTTTGAGGTTTAAGGATACTTTCATTCAAATGTGTTTATTCTGGGATTATGAGTATGCTTCTGTTGTTTTGTGTGGCAAGATTTCCTTGATTGCATGATATGCTTGAGGACAAACATTATTTAAGTGTGGGAGAATTATGATAAGTGCAAATTTGTAGTCATTTATAGGGCATATTATATGTGATTATTATTATAAAAACCAAGTTTGTATTGGAAATATGTTAGCAAATTGCAGAAAATGAAAAAAGGAAGGTTGCTGCCTGGATCCTTAGAAAAGCTGCTTTTTTAGAGCAAACAGGCAGGTACACGTGGTGGCAGCAGATTGGACACGCAGAGGAGAGATGGGAGGATTTGACGGCTGCAGAAGGGGAGTGGGTGATGCGATGTGGAGCTGTTTCATGAGTACTTTCTGTACTAGCTAAGATATTTTAATGCTTGAACAATAGGAGGCCACGTCTTCCATTGATTGTGGACCTAGTAATTTAGTATTTTCTATTCCTAGATATTTGGGGCAGGAGAGAGAGGACGATATGAAGCTCTCTTGCAGGGGAAGCTAGACATTCTTCCTTAGTTGTATTTTGTATTAACTTTTCTTGTCTTCTTCTCCATCAAGGAGGCAGGATTATGCTCGTATTTATGGTATCTATTTCCGTTTCATTTATGAAGTGTGAGTAGTTCCCTTGTATGTGGCAGCCTTGTAAGGTTGCTATGTTGATTGTCTGTGTTATTCTGTGACTATGTGGTGAATTGTTGGTTAATGCGTGCTTAATTGTTTGAACTCTGATCACGTTCATATGATAGTTCTATCCTTGAGACCTAGGGTAGATAGGATGGAATGAATTCCCGCATTGACACTTAATTTGCATGAGATTTAGGAAAGATTGTGAATTCTGTTAGCATCTATTTCGGTAGACCTTCTTGCTTAATGTCGAGTGAAATATGCAATGAGACCTAGGGGAGATTTGTATATCAACTTGAAGCTTTGCTAGGCCTTGGGGAAGTAAAGAGCATTTGAATTGAAGGGCTAAATCATTTCATCACATCACTGTCACAAGTTAAACATGGAAATCAATACAGTAACCAGAAGGTTGTCCCTGTGCTTGTCTCAATATCTCTATCTCTTTCATTTACTTGCTCATTAAATTTGTGCATGCTAGATTAATCACCAAATCAAATCCTGTCAAATAGAAAAAAATTACTTACCACCAGTTCATTAGTAAAATAACACAAACTTGTCAACAATTGCTCCCTGTGGGAATACGACACTTGTACTCACCCTCGCTATAACAAGACCCTAGTGCACTTGCTAGGCATTGTATTTCGGGAACACAACACACTCTCATTTGTTTTTGCTTTTCACAAAAAAATGGGCTAAAAGCAAACTGTCATTTTGATATAAGTTCTATAATGCATTTTTTTTACCATATTTTCTTTCTTGTGTGTGTTACTACACAATTTGAATAATAGAAGCAGAGCTTACCAGCTCTCCTGTTTAGGTTATCTATTTAGCCTTATAATTGGTAAAATATTGGTATACCAATTCAAACATATAAACGAGAATAGGAACTCAAATTTAGGCGGTTGCTTGCAGATTTACATCAATATCAGCTGGATCACTCTTTGATCCCTAATTTTCATTTTGTTATAATACTTTTACACTGCTTGCATAAAAGTAGTATACCAATTTTCATTTTAGTATAATACTTTTACATTTAATGTATAACAATATTATACATATTTTGATTTTGGTATAATATTTTACACTATTGGTGTAAAATTGTTATACGGATTTCATTTTGATATAATATTTTTACGCCATTTGTATAAAAGTATTATACTTGTTTTCATTGACTATAATACTTTTACACAGTTTGTATAGAAGTATTATCCTGATTTTCATTTTGGTATAATATTTTTACACTATTTATATAAAAAGTATTATACCGATTTCATTTTGGTATCATACTTTTACATTGTATGTATAAAAGTATCATAGTGCAAAATTGTTATACTTTATTTAACAATGGTATAATATTTTTTATAATTATATTGCAAAATTGTTATACCTTTTCAAATTTTAGTATACTATTTAGGAGCAAAAGTTCAATTCTTGGTCTTTTCCTTCCAACCTAATGGATGTACCAGTAAGATCATGATGTTTTGTATTGTATTCAGTTTGGTTTAATCCAAAAGAATGTTGTAAGTAACAGTTGAGTATAAAAGCAGTCACAAAGCAAAATATCGAAGAAGGAACCAAATAGATTGATCTAGTAAGATAAGGAGGCCAATTATCATTACCGTCGACCATGTTGGAGATTGATCTAGGCGTCGTGAATCATTTCTACAATACCAAATAGATAGGAACCCTTAGAGTTGGTACTGATAGCCAATTGTCCACCTCACTTTCAAGTTGTCTTTGTTATTCCCGTTTACTTGTA
Organism: Euphorbia celastroides; assembly: GCA_948291685.1. NCBI lineage: Eukaryota > Viridiplantae > Streptophyta > Magnoliopsida > Malpighiales > Euphorbiaceae > Euphorbia > Euphorbia celastroides. Next base: position 2,971 of record CAOJBJ011890028.1, on the reverse strand, counting down.
AAAGTTCTCAATTTTGCTTAACATAAAAAGTTATACTTGTTTGCCCTCCTAAATATTACGTGTCAACTTCTGATTGAATTAATTCTTAAAAATGTTATTTTTTCGCTAACAAAAAATACACACGTGCCATTATGGGGTGAAATGGTGCATTTTTTAAAGTTGAGTGAAAAATTCTAGAACAATTTTACAAGTTAAGAGGGGTAACAAGAGCTTTTTCAAAGTTCAAGGGTCATTATGTTGTTTTACCAAATTTAGAGAAATAATAGTGTAATTTGTCCAGGACAAATGGACAATGACCTCTATGGCATGACTTATAGTGTCAATAAACAATTATTCCTCAACTAAGTGCACTTAACTTTAGTTTAGATCACAATTTTATGCTGCTTTTAACTTACAAGTATTTCATTGGGTTTATTCGGTATCACTTTCATTTCATTGCACATATTTGTTTTTCCATACAAAAGACACGGAATTGATTACAAATTGAAAGGAAAACACTTAACATAAAAAAATAAATAAACTTAGAAAGAAAACAAATTATCACAAACAAATGGGGAAAAATATTCTCTCACGCGAAGGAGAATATTTGCTTAGGCTTTGTCTGGCTCCTTATCTCCATGGTTCATTAAAGTACGGCATAGCATGGTGGAGCATAGTATGGTATTTTTTTTTAAAGTTAAAAGAACCATACAACCAAATAAATTAAGAAGTCAAATGCATAGGACGCTCCCTTAATTTGGCCAAAAAAGCCTATCACCCCTCAACTTTTAAAAGGTTTTATAACTCCTCTGAACTTGGCTATTTTGTTGCTGCGATATCCTTGACGCTAAATAACGAATATTTTCAAGAAATTAGAGTTAATGTTCACAATGCAAAAGAGAAACAAAAGATTTAGGAATTCATACTCTAACATAATAAGTCAAATTAAGAATTTTAAGTGGATGAAACTATAAAAATTACGGACTTAGATAAAATATTACTGTCATAATTTGTTAGTTTTTTAATTATTTTAAAATAAAAAAAAAATCCAATCCATGCGCCTATCCATTCCCATGCCTAAAACCGTTATGTCAAGTCGGCATCAAGGATATTAGAGCAACAAAGAAGCCGAGTTTAAGAGGGTAATAGGACCTTTTGAAAGTTGATGGGGAAAAAAGGTTTTTTTTTCTAAGTTCAGGGAGCTCCTATGCATTTGGCCAACAAAGAATGATATGATATGGTAAGGTTCTTTAAACATATAAGCTAGAGTCATGGAAAATTACCAAATCCATAATTTTGGAAATCACAAGGAAACCATACCATGAAGTAAAACCATGGAAATAAACAAGACATTTTTAAAACTAAACCATAATATTCCATATAACAGAAAACCATAAATTCAAAAAAACCTTGTTATTTTTACTGAGTGTTTTGAGTTATTAATTATTTTAATTTATTTCTTTTAAAACTTCGTTTTTTTTTTGTTGGCATCCCTCAACTGCTTTTTTTAAAGCAATGTATCCCATTACACCATAACATATTCTTCTCGATAGGCGATGCATTCTATATCAATTTTTTTCCTCATCGATCATCAATCATATCACATCAGTCAAATGAAGAAACTCCATCATGAGTTTCATAGTTGTAGGAGATGTTATTTGAGGTGTAGCAATGAAATGTGGTATTGCAAGCCTCGTTAGATATTGGAGTATTGTTGTTGTTGATGTTGTAATCAAAATTGTTAAAGGGACCACATCATTAGCAATTTCAACAATAATATCTTCAATACACATATTTAGTTATTATAAGTTGTTACAAGCTATAAGTTTAAGTTTAATTCGATTCATACAACCTCTTTAACTGAGTTGGGACTTGGGAATATATATCATGGAAAATTTTAGAGAGAAATGAGTTTTTTTAAAATCCTTCTTCATCAATGACTCATAATATTTTGAACCTCACAGATTTTCAATTTCTAAATAATTAAATTTCCATAAAAATTAAGAGCAATGGATAAAGGGCGTCTTAAGAAAAAAAAAGGAAAAACATATCCCTAAAATGAGCTAAATTAAGGCAGGTAATCCCAAATTCCCATTAATGTGAAAAGCAATTATTTATCTCTATACAACAACAGCAACAACATTACCCCAATGCCTAACAAGGCTCCCGCGCAAGCGGGGTAAGGGGATCAGGTGTACGCAGCCTTACCCCTGAGCTAACAGAGAGGTTGTTTCCAATTGACCCAGAAGTGAAGATGCAACAATTATCCGTGACTTCACAGTAAAAGAAGTTCAGACAGTTTAATGAGCCATTTTGCTTTAGTCCATTATAATCCAAAGCTAAAAAATGGAGAATCTTTGGCCCATCGAAACAATGGACACGTATTTATCTCTATACAGTGCAGTATATAATCTAATTAAGCAAACCCGCCACACTACTCAATTAGTCATAAATTGGCCATCGTTGTCTCCCTGTCTCTATCTGTCTGGGCACACTAATTAAGTAATTAATAACACTAAGCATAATATATTAAAATATATATAATTCTCCATGCAAGGGCAGGCCACTAAATCTCTTTTTAACCCACACAGAATCCAAAAGAACCTTATGAGTTAAGCAAAACACATCAACATCAACTTCACTTAAGCATAAAAAACATTTCCCTATTATAAAAACAAAAAGCAGTCAAATTTTCATCATGGAATATTATTTGTATCTACAAAAATAAATATATAAATTCGCTGGAACATATATATATGACTATAAAGCCCCCTCTTCCTTTATTCTTCTTTCATTCTTTTGTTTTTTTCTTGTCTGCCTTCAATTCACTTGCTCTAGCTTGTATCATCTTTTTACAAACAACAAGTATGGTGTTTTCTTCTGTTCCATCTTATCTTGATCCGGCCAACTGGCACCAAGTAAGGGTTTCCTTTTCTCCCTTTATTTCTCAAAATTCTTTTGATCCATTTATTTCTCAAAATTCTTTTGATCC
>CAOJBJ011889612.1:0-12415 GCA_948291685.1 Euphorbia celastroides | reverse complement strand
GTTTCTGTAATTGCTGTGACGGTGCTGGGGGCTCGTTCTCCACAGCGGAGGCGAAACGATTCCGGAATCGCCGTCATCTTCGATCAGCTTCCTCTCGGCCCCGGAATCCGGCGATTTGTCCCAATTCTGATAATAAAAATGCTGATTGGAAGGTTTAGGGGTGGGATCGAGCATGATCATATATAGAATTGAGATTCAATTGCAGAAAATTGAAGCGATTAATTCACCGGCAAGGACTACAGGTGGTGGTGGAGAACAGAGGAGGTGACATTTTCTTGGCAATTAAGTTATAGTTTGGTGGAATTTGATGGATAGAGGGGGAGAGGTTCATAAAATTAAAAGTCAAGGTGTTCTAGATGGTGTTTGTGGGGCCATTTTCTTTTTTCTTTTTTTTTTTTTCCATTTCGTGTTATCCGTTTACTTTAATTTAAATATTGTCGCATTTGTGATATTTTATACACTTTTGTGGAAAATGTTGTGGCAATTGCAAATGGTTTAGAGGTTGTAGTTTTGCACACTATCTGCCGATTTCATGATACATATAAATATAATATATGCTAGTTTAAGAAGTTAGGAACCATTGTTGCTGAAGTAAATTGATGTGGTTACCTTCTAGATAGGAGTAGGGCTATAAGCAATCGAGCTGTTCGTGAGCTACAAGACAATCAGTCCGAAAAATACTCGCTTGAGCTCCACTCATTTGTAAACGAGTTTATTCATGAATATAATTTTAGGTGTGTTTTTGTAAATAATCAAAGTTTGAGTAAGTTATGTTCAAGCTTGAAATCGAGTGAACAAATTCAATAAAAGACCCGTCAACAAATTTAGAAACATGCTCGTCAATCAACTCATTAATGAACTTGTGAACACATTTTAATATTCATTTATTTATTACCTATAAATTATTTATAATGGATAAATATATAGCTTAATGCATTTATTCCTTGAACTTGTTCTTAATTGTCTCCGCTCTCCTCAACTTTCAAAAGTTATTCTCAATTTCCTGATTTTATCCATAAGAGTTTCTCACTCCCTTAATTTTTTTTAAAAAGTGTCTTTAAATCTTAAAATTTCACATGTCAACTTATGATTAGATAAAAAAAAATTAAACCAATAAAAAGTCGACACATGACATTTAGAAGTCACAATGGTGCATTTTTATAAATTGAAAGGAGCTAACATATACGTATTAATATAATTATAAAATATTTTGTTTTAGTATAATACTCTAACTTGTAACATCAATTTACAGTTTTTAACTAAAGTCGAACTCGAAGCTCATTATGCTAACTAATACTTTGTCAAAAATTAGAGCGACCATTATTAAATAACGACTCAAAGACTTCCCATTTGATCTATTTTCCATTTATATTTCAACGTAAATACAAAGGCTAAAGTTTTTTTAAAAGAAAATAGAAAAACACCATGTCCTAAAAAATGTGCTATTAATAGATTTAACTCTAGATATTTTGAAACTAAAAAATAAAATATTTCTTAATTACAGTTTTTCAAGTTGATGATGTCAAGATCGGGCCAAATCCAAAATATGATAGTAATAGTTCAAATTTTCAGGATTAAATTTGATTTGCTATACTATGCCAAAGATTTGTTTTTTTTTTTGGTGAATGTTATGCTAAAGTTTTAGATGCTACGCCATCATATTATAATGAGGTCTTTTATATTCACTTGGTTTTTTGATAATCATTCTGTCTTTTTTATTATAAACTATTCCAAAACAATAAATGACAAACTAGTTATTACATTATAAAAATATAAGCAAACAATAGAATACATCTATTAAGCATTTAATAACAAAATTACATGTCTTATAATCCTAAGAACATAATACAAACTTGAAGCAAAATTTATTTTTGATATGTGATTGACAAACAAAGTATTATTCCTATTTAATACTTTTATATGTAATTTTATCCTTTTTAACAGTATAAGTAATTTATTTCAGAAAACAAAATGAAGCTAATTATATTTAATATATTTGATAACAAAAAGGATCAAATAACTAGATCATGAGTTAAGTTAAAACCACAGATTAATAATTTTTTTATCTATTGAATAATGCACGAATAGAAATTCAGCTTCAGTCTTGGCATTTATATATGCAAAAATAATGTCAAAAAATGTAATAATGTATAAATCAAAAGTGTTGAGCAAGTTAGCTATTAGGCTATTTTATCTGACTTGCAAAACATTCTTTAATTTCATTTTGGCTTTTAGGGAATTTGGCCTTTTTTTCTTCTTCGTCTTTATTACATGTGAATGGCAAGACCACCACGTCTCATCTTAAGAGATTCAAATAATGGTGGAGAATCTAATTATATGATATTGATGGATAGATATACGGGGCTTTTTTTAGAGAGAAATTACTTCTTTATATTTCTTTTTCAATAATTAACGGTTTATAATGTTTTAAAATTTATTGACTTTTAATTTTTAATTAATTTAGTACTTTATCTAAAGTTATGTTTCAAAGACCCAAATTATAGAATGGTGTTTGGTTTAAAATTTTGTGCAATAGTTAAAAATATTTTTAATCAAATAACTTTATTCGTGTTTAATATTATAAAAGCAAAAGATGTTGTTGCAGAAATTCTCAACTACCTATATATTTATCAAGTTATGAGATGAATGACAATGTTATCAATTCAATTGGTCAAATCAATGTATACCTTAAATTAAGTTATATAAAGTTAGTTCAAGTTTCGAACTTGTAACTTCAAACGTACGGTTCAAAATTTACACTGCGGAATAAGTTTTGGTCGGTTAAAAAAATTCACGATACTCCAAAATTCAAGTAAAATATTTATAAAAATGTATGAGTAGGGTAATAATATGCTTAAGAAATCAAACCTAAAATCAGAAAAGGTATGTAACGCTCCAAATAGCAATTATAATGTTAGAGAAGAGGTCGACCGTTTGCAACTTTGATGCCACTTGCTGCCCCAATTTATATGCTATCTTTATTTAACCTTTAAAACCTTTATATACAGTATAAAAGCATTGATTTGACCTCATTCTCTATTAAATATTTTGTCAATTATTAGTATGTTCTACAAATGTTAATCAAATTCTTATTATATGACAATTGACTATAATTTTTATCATTTCCACAACATTACTTCTGTCATGTTTAAAACTAACCTTTGGGTCATCAACATATTCTATTGCCGGCCATGTAACTGTCAGTTATAGGTATAAGTTCTATACGTTTTCCTTATATTGATACACAAGTACATATTATATCATAAATATATTCCATATTCAAATATTCGGTGGCTCGTTCTAATAATTCAACCATTCAATTTTGTGTAATTAATTGTCTCGTGTATTGTTTAAAATGCTCTGATGGTAAAACTCTCCTTCCCATGAAGTTAAAGTCCAACGCATGCTGGAATAAACTTGTTTCGAAGCTGAGGAACTTTCACGCGTATAATAGCAAAAGAAAATAATAAAAAGTGTTATTGGACTTTATCTATCAACTTGAATTCGCATTTGTGTGGCGAGAATGAAGTTTATCATGTTATTTAGTGTTCAACGTATGGTGTCATATCTTAGTAGCAATGTAATGGCTTCAAATTTTAATGTAATTTCTAAAAATGCTACTTAATTGTTTTACTAAAATTAATAATGTATTGAATGCTATTTATATATGTGTGCGCGTGTGTGGAAAAATCTACGGAATTTTAATGGGTTATACTTATAATTGTTTTGTCAATGTAAGAAAACATGTTATGTTTGTTGCCAAGAACTATATATAATTCCAACAATTTTTGTTTAGAAATTGGATTTTTGCTGGAGTTTAAGTTTTGACTCCTAATCATCCCTATCCATATACAAAACTATTAAACTATTTAAATTGTAAGTGGGATCTATGGACCTCAATTGAATGTATAATGGAAGTTGAGTGAATTTCGCTCTCACAAGGAATATGAGAAAAAAGTAATTAACACATGGAATTGTGTCAGAGAAAGTCTTTATCACGCATTATATACGGTATAAAGCCCCATATATTGTGATGAGTGCGAATTTATGTATAGTTTAGGTTTATGTTTTGTTTGTGTTTTAGATTGGATGCTACTTATTTCTGGTGTATTTTACATTTTAGGTGTTGATTAATATAAATTCGGACATTGTAGCATTTGGAGCTATCTTAGATATCTTTTGAAGCTTTTTGGGCAAGTTGAGATTTTGTTAAAATTTCAAGGTTATTTTGGGAATTTCTCGACATGTCATCTATTGTTTGGGTTTTGGACGTCACAAGTCAACCCGAGATTTTTAGTCATTCACTTACCTATTTTTGTTTTCAGATTTGTAGTAGGATTTGCTAATTTATTTTATTCTTTTTAGTTTATGATTATTAAAATTATTTTTAAGTTAGACTTCGTGTTATAAATATGATTTAATTTAATTAGGTTTTCTAGAGGGGAAGAACGTGACTTTTGGGAGGCAGCCAAGGACATGTTTTGCTGGAATTTTCCAGCCTCATACTCTTCTTCTCCCTTTGTTCTTTCAATGATATTTTCAGTCTGATTTTATTCAATTATGAGTAGCTAAACTTTTATTCTTTCAGTGAAGTCAATTTCGAAGGTCATAGTTGGATCGTTAGACTAGGTTTTATCGTTTCTTATCTTTGATTCTCAACTTCTCAATCTGATTCAATTTCATTATTATTCAAGTTTTAGTTTTTGAGTTGGATCCCTTGAATTCTTTGCTTGACTAATATATAGTTATTTGATTATAGAACTCGCTGGTGGGATTTATAATTGATTTAAGTAACAAACGAGTTGCTGGGATTCGTGGTTGAGATTGAGTCTATTAAGCTATTTCATGCCGGGTGAATTATCTTAATTGGATCTTGAGACTTTAAGGCTAATTCTGTGATTGAATCTATATGTTGGGTATGAGTTATTATAGAGTTCAGAGATTAATAGATTGCTACAAGCTAGGAGTAATAAAAATTACCGTCATACTCCATTTATACCATTTTCTTTTTGTTGATTAATGATAATATGTAGACTTTAAAATTGCTATAAAAAGCAACATATAATCCCTTGTTTTATTTGTTTTCCATGGTTTAAAGTTTGATCTTTTAATGAAAAGCGGGGAGAGTGTTTTGTAGGTATATGGATAAACCAACTTAGTTGGGGAGTCCGCCCCGAAATTTTCACCATTTCCATTTCTTTTCTCCTTTAGAGGAACACATCATTCCCCTGGAGGTTTTTTTTAAAAAAAAAGGCTTCTAAGTTGGTATAGAAGCCTTAATGCCACTTGATTTATTGGTTTTATATATCGTTTAAGGGCTTATAAACTTGGTAAAAAGTCTTTCTTTGCCAATTGTTTTATATGTGGTTTAGAAGCCTTAATGCCACTTGATTTATTGATTTTAGAAGCTTCAAACTTCATATAAAGCCCCTTTAAACCAGTTGTTTTATTTTTTTTATTTTTTTTTTTTTTTTGTGATTTTAACTGCTTTATGTCTGGTAAAAATTCCTTTATGCTTATTGTTTGCTACTTTTGGAGGAAGATGAAGGAAAGCTGAAAGCAATGCATAAACGATGTTTGAAACAAAAAGAAGTTGAAGGAACACGTGTGTAATTCAATAATGGAAAGAAGATACAAGAAGAAAATCAAGTAGTAATTGACGAATTGGAGTGAACGTAAAATTAATGAAAGATTAAGAATATAATAAAAAATACTATGTTCATGGAATAATATTTTGGAAAAGAATATTTTCTAATTATAAAATAACTGAAGACAAAAATTTAGTCCATATAAACTATTTATTCGAAAAGCAATATTTAAAATTTGTTGAGACTTTAAAAATTAATTTTTATGCTTGAATCTTATCTTTCTCCTATTTACTATACAAAATTCTATCCTAAAAATTAAAAGAAAAAAGTGTTGGGTATGATTTTCACTAAAATTTTCATTTGAAAGGTTATGGATAAAAAATCAGCACTTGGCTATGGAATATTGAATTCACTACACGACAAAATCACGTACCCACACGGCAACACGTCATTTTTTTTTATAAATTAGACGTTCGTGTTTCTGTTTCTGTTGTTTTTAAAAATAATTTATAGGCTAGATATAATAAATATAGCCGTTATCTAGAAGGGCTTTTTATTTTTTATGGTTTTCCACTTTCTTCTGTTTAACACTAATTGATATTTTTTTATCGGAGTTTCACCACTTATTGCTGTTATTTGATTTTTCTCCCATTAAAAATTCCCCAATTTTAGAAAAAAGGGAAATTGGAACGATGAATGCTGACAAACCAATATTATAAAGAGTTAATTACAAAAATATATCTTATGTTTCACTTTTAAAAAGGGTTTGTGTTATTTTTTCTTACAAAAAAGAGTGTGTTTTCATATTTTAACAAATAAAGATTTTTTAATATTAAATTATGTCATAAAATGGGTTAATCATGTTTATTTTTTTATAAAACTTTTCATCTCAATTCATAAAAATATAATACACATTAATGCAAAAATTTGAAATTAGACATGGATATTTTTCATATGATTTTTTTATATTTATTATTATGTTCTAATTAAAAGAATAACTCTTTTTCTTAAAAAGTTTTAAAAAATTTCACTAGTTTGCATTAAACTTTTGTTAATTATGCACAAAATTTCATTAATCCATTTAATAACATAATTTAGTGTAGAAAAACCTTTATTTGTTAATTTTTGAAAACACAGACCTCCTTTTGTAAGAAAAAATAACGCAAACTTCTTTTTGAAAGTGAGTCAAAACACATGGCATGTTTTTGTAATTAATCCTATCATAAAATATGATTAATTTTGCAAGTGTTCCAGGAAATCCATTTTGATATTTTTTTATTACGATGAATAATCCATCACAATAAGAACCTTTCAGCAGTGACGAAGTATATATACAATTAAAAGTATAGTGATGAAGACAAATCTCTCATATTTGATATTTTCGCTTTAAAGAAATCATAAAATAAGGTAGAAGAGAGAATCGTTTTACGCAATTTGTATAGACGGAAAAAATGAGTTAAAATTTTTTGAGGGCAAAAAAAGGAAATGAGATAATATTCAAACAGAAATATTCAGGTCTGTTATATGAATCATATGATATTCTGGCCGAATACATTATATGGCTGTGTAACGTGAAATATTAGTAATTTAATAAGAATTATTTACTATTTCTATTTTAAAATTAAAACCTACTTCTATTAAGTTTAATTTTGAAAATAGAATTTTATGAAACATCAACCTGGGCTTTGCTTGAATAGTTTTTCACCACGACTCAAGCAAAACTTGTTTCGAACGAATATTTTTTTTTACAAAATATTATAATTTTAATCATAGGTTTTATGTTATTCTGGAAGCCAAAAAATGACGTAGTAATAAAAACTGGTTAATAGAGAGAAATAATAAGAGACTTTAAAAATTCACCCAGCTATTTTATTTAGTATTCTACAGTTCTTTTACAGTATGGATTTTCAACTTCAGACTTTGGCTCGTTTGCTCAACTCCGTTACCCAGCATTCAATCTTACAAGGGAAACAAGTCCACCTCTTTTTTTTCAAGAAAGGTCTCATATATTCTACCGTGTCATTGGCAAATCGCATTCTACAAATGTACGCTCGGTGTGGCAATATGATTGATGCGCATAACCTGTTCGATGAAATGCCTGAAACAAACTGTTTTACATGGAACACTATGATAGAGGGCTACATGAAGTCCGGAAACCAAGCAAAATCGCTGGAGCTGTTCAATTCGATGCCCTTCAAGAATCATTACTCATGGAACGTTGTAATTTTGGGGTCTGTAAAATCACGTCAGCTGGAGATTGCTCGGAAATTGTTCGATGATATGCCTAACAGAAATGGGGTAGCTTGGAATTCGATGATTCATGGTTATGCTAGAAATGGGTATTCAAAGGAAGCTATTTGGCTGTTCATGGAATTACTTTCAAATCCACTGGAAAGAACATTCGCTGATATGTTTGTTTTGGCTTCTGTTATTGGCGCTTGTACTGATCTTAGAGCTATTAAATGTGGAAAGCAAATCCATGCCCAAATTCTGGTAAATGATGTAGAATTAGACTCGGTTTTGGCGTCGTCATTGATTAATTTTTATGGAAAATGTGGGGATTTGAACAATGCGAACCTTGTTTTGAGTATGATGGCAGAAGTGGACGACTTTTGTTTGTCAGCCCTTATTTCTGGCTATGCAAATTGTGGTAGAATGAGTGATGCTAGAAGAATATTTGACAGACAGAATTACCGGTCAGTTGAGATATGGAACTCGCTGGTTTCTGGATATGTTAACAATAACGAGGAAATGGAAGCCTTCACTCTCTTCAATGAGATGCTGGAAAAAGGAATTCAGATTGACTCCTCGATAGTTTCAGCTATCTTGAGTGGCTGTAGTAGCTCCCGTGTCTTTAAACATGGTAAGCAAATGCATGCCTATGTTTGTAAAGTTGGATTTAGTGCGGATATTGTTATTGCGAGTGCTTTAATTGATCTATATTCCAAATGTGGGAGCCCTAACGATGCTTGCAAGTTATTCAGTGAACTCAAAACCTATGACACGGTTTTGTTGAACTCTATGATCACAGTTTATAGCAGTTGTGGAAGAATTGAAGATGCAAAACAGATCTTCAAGACAATGCCGACTAAAAGCTTGATATCATGGAATGCAATGATCGTTGGTCTTACTCAAAATGGCTGCCCAATTGAAGCTCTGGACCTTTTTCGTAAAATGAATGAGTTACATTTGAGGATGGACAGATTTAGCATTGCTAGTGTCATCAGTGCCTGTTCTGGTATCTCTTCACTTGAACTTGGCGAACAAGTTTATGCTCGAACAATCATTACTGGGCTTGAATTCGACGAGGTAATTTCGACCTCACTGGTTGATTTTTATTGTAAGTGTGGTTTAATTGAGAATGGAAGAAAAATCTTTGATACAATGGTAAAATCTGATGAAGTCTCTTGGAATTCAATGTTGATGGGGTATGCTACCAACGGCTACGCATTAGAAGCTCTGGAATTGTTTAATGAAATGAAGCACTTGGGTATCCGGCCAAACGATATTACATTTGTGGCGGTCTTATCTGCTTGTGATCATTGTGGGTTGGTTGTGGAAGGGTGGAAATGGTTTAATATCATGAAAAATGAGTACCATAGTGATCCTGGGATTGAGCACTATTCTTGTATGGTTGACCTCTTTTCTCGAGCTGGTTGCCTGCAGGAGGCAATGAATCTTATGGAGCTCACCTCCTTTGAGGCAGATGCAAGCATGTGGTCATCTGTTCTGAGAGGATGTGTAGCTTATGGAAACAAGGCTCTTGGGGAAAAAGTGGCTCAGAGGATCATTGAACTCGATCCTGCTAGCTCCATTGGATATGTGCAACTATCGGGCATATTGGCTACAACTGGGGAATGGGATAGCTCAACTGTGGTAAGAGAGGTAATGAAGGAAAAGCAGGTTAGAAAACATCCTGGTTTAAGTTGGGGTGAGAAAATTAAATCTGCTGAAGGATGGTGATTGGTAAATACACATTGTGAAGCGAGAGAAATCATGCTCTACTTTTGTGCAATTTCTCAGCCGTGGTGATTTGGCACTTCTTCTTTCTGGTGCTCTGGCTACTTTCAAGCTATCGTCAAATTCATGCCTGTTGTGCAATTCCCCTGCTTCTCTAATCTGCAAAAGCCAGAAGGTGAACTACCATATTGGTTAAAGATTTCAAGAACAGTCACGTTATATATATGATTAATCAATTGCACATAACACAAAATGACATAATTCATTTCAACATTTGCCTGATAACATGTTTGACCTATCTTCTATTAACTTATGTTTTAGGAATTAGGAAAATTGGAATTTGGGAATTGGGATTTTAATCCGCTCTCTGGATATTTCAGGTGCTCCCCAGACTCTGCTCTCTGGTTGAAAAATGTAGGGAAAAATTTTGGCTCATGTGTATATAGCAGATTATGTGCAAAATTTTGCGTGACATCGTGGTTCTTGGGCAAGTATGATCTAAGCAGTAGTTCCTGTTATTTTCTTCAAGGTATGCTTATTTATCATTGAATAAAAAATGATGCTATTATCATATATTTCTGGTATCCTAATTTTCTATTTGCATAAACATATGTAATCACACATTGATTGTATCATTTGTCGGATTTTCATTGTTGAATTTCAACTTCGGTATTGATGTCTATTGTTTGAAATTGAAGTAGTCAGTTTTCTTTCTTGTTTCAAGTTCCTCATTCTGCTATAGAATCATCTCATTCTCAAGCTTACTAACTGTTATCCTCTGTAAAGCTATTACATATGATAGCATAAGTTCAGAATTTCAGATGGCTTGAACTGCCTTTTGGAAATCAATCCAGACAGAAAATGCACGGAAAATATGTCTTTTTTGCTTGTGTTCAGTGTGCAACTCAAGTAATAGCCTAATAAGCTAATAGCATTTACTAACATTTTTGTCATGACACATCAGTTTTACTTGGAGAGGCAAAGTTTATGTAGAATATGAGAATGCTGGTTATTTATCACCGTTACACAGTGGTTTTTTCAGGGGTGGGTAAATTAGTGAAGGATAGAATAGTAATTATAATAGGTAAATTAGTGATGGATAGAATAGTAATTATAATAGGTAAATTAGTGATGGATGGAATGGTAATTTTGATAGGTAAATTAGTGAAGTATAGAACAGTAAATTGAATAAATATAAGAGGGGTTTCATTTACAGGATATAAAAAGATATTGGAAGTGCAGTAAAGGAGGCCAGTTTTTTTTTTTTTTTTAGATGAAAAAGGAGCCCAGTTTTTAGGGATCTTTTTTGTGGTCTCAGTTTTTGTGACACTGCCCCTGTGGGAGCTTCTTTTGTTCCGGGTTTTTTTGCAGTCCTTGTTCTTATTAATTTAGCATTACCAGTTCTCTTCTCTTTCCTCTTCTTTTCATTATTATATCGCAAATCCATTCTCTATCTGTTCTCTGCATTTTTTATGGGAAAGAGGAATGTGTTTGTGTTTGTTTCCATATTTTGTGATCTGATAGAGCATGATTCAAAATGGGTTGAAAATCCCGGATGTAGTACTTGGAAACTCCTTCTTTAACATGTATGAGAAGTTTGGTTACATTGAATATGATTTGCACTTTTTTTTGGCCATGGAAGGGCCACATATTGTCGGTCATGGGAAAAAAAATACCGATTGCAAGGCATACGACTTGTTTGACATGGACCATATGGGGAATTGGTGTGAGTTTTATAGGTCAATATGAGTCCCCTTTCAATTGTCTAGTATTTGGTGAGCTCACCCATATAACTTTTTACAATATTCTGTTATCTAGATGCAACAGATTCCATTATGCAGTGCAAGGGAGTCTGCAGTTCAAAATTCGATGATATCTATTTGAGATGAGAATTGTATTGAGGGGAAAGCTCTCAAATTTTTTGTTCTTGCCTTGAGGGAGAAAATTCTGTTACTAAGCTCCAGTTTTACTTGTTGAGCAGAACAAAGAACTCAGGTCCATTCTTTACTCTATTAAGCCTCTTACTGTAATATTGTTGCTAGTTCACAAGAGGAAATATATGCTAATTGTTGATGCTTTAACAGTGCCACAAATGTCTTTAAGAAGATTCCTATAAGAGATTAAAGAAGATTATACCGTGATTACGAGTTTTGCATACAAATACTAGGACTGCATGATGGTTTGATTTAGTTCATCATTACGGAATGTCAGGTATTACTCCGATCACTTGGAATTGTCAAACTAATTGACATTTGGGTTAGACAATATTATACATCAAGTTTTGTAGCATTTCTTTTTTCTATCAAATTATGTTAATGGAATATTAATACTACTCTAATTTTATATGTCCTGATCACCTGATAGCTGATTCCTTTCATGATTGGACTCTCATAAGAATGATATTAGTGTTAAGGGCAATTATCTCTTTATAAAATGCAAGATGGCTCCTTAGCTTATTAATTTTTTTCATACATCATATGTTTTAATATCTTAAATGTGACAAAATACATTTAACTATTAATAGCAACACCGGAGTCTTGATCTCGTCTTAAGTGGAGTCAAATTTATAGATTATGACTCAAACGCAAGTTAGCCGGATTTCGATTTGAACCGTGTATGTTGGATCAATAGCTTCCATATTACTTGTTGTAGGAACTAGGGGAATGCGTTTGGCTTTAGTTTTTATCAAAATTATAATCCAAAATGTTGGGATGAGTCAAAGCTGGCTGCATTCCTTTGGTTCGTCCAGCAAGGAAACTAGAAGCCATTGAGGTCGTCGATCCAACACACTGTTTGTATCAGAATCCGACTAACTTGCACAGTGCTGTAGATTGCGAGTGTTGACAGTACAATTCATAATTTCTACG
>CAOJBJ011888305.1:0-14112 GCA_948291685.1 Euphorbia celastroides | reverse complement strand
GATTATTTTCGGTAGCAGAGGAGATTCAATATTCAAATACATTTTTCAGGGACGATTGTATATAATAAATAGAATTTTCTTAGTTTAAACCCTTCAGTGTAAAAAAACATAACACCTAAATACACCAATTAGATTTAGCTCTATTTCAAATTATTTAATATATAAAAAACACTTAAATTATTTTGATTTAAGGATTTAGCGTTTTTTATGGTATATGAAAGTATTTCAAATCCACCATAGAATTATCTTTATATAGGATGTTTCCAATTGCTTAAAGACAAGTTTGTCTTGAAGAGAGCCGATATTACTTTAATTTAAGCTTAAAGATAACTTAAAAAGAGTCTCAATAATGTGTTTTGGAAAAAGATAGGAGCCATAGTAGAATTAATTAGTTGAGAAGATTTAAATGGTAGTGGTTCTCAAGAATTTTGGAAAGTATTCAGCTTTGTTTCTCGTATTAAATTTTCATAGATAGAAGAAATTAATTTCCAATCACGATCTTTTAAAGAAATACAATTCATTAATAACGAGTTTCAAGGATCACTATTTGAACGTTGAAGTGAAAAAAAGGACTGCGTTAGATTTTCTAAAATGATTCCCCTGAGCTAAGAATTAGAATTTATCATTTGTTGCCGAAAGAAATTCAGTCTTTGTTAAATTTGACCAACTAAACTTCCAGATAACCATACTCACAAAATTGACATAAATAAATCAAATACATGGTTCTAAATCCACGGTAACATTAATCTCTAACTTTCAAAATCGCATTATTCTTGAGGTTTATTTCAAGTCAAAGAGAGAGAGCTAAACTTGTACAAAATTTTTAACTGCAATTCTACACTAATTCCTATATGTACATTGTACAAGGAACCGAACAAAGAAAACATGTTACCATTTTCCCAAAATTTTGTATTGATGAAAAAAAGTATCGAATCAAATTCTGCTTAGAACATCAACTAGCAATAGTCTTCAAATTATCTGATGCTTGTTGTATCCTATGCCTCTCCCCAACACTCAGTTTGCTTTCTTGTGACGACTGCAAAAACAAAGTAAACAATTTATATGATACACACTTTACAACAAAGTCTTAAGCTCGAGCAAATTTACCTGAAAAGATTGTATTTGTTGCAAAATAAGATCAATCTCGACCCTTGATGAACAAATATACTGTCTAATCTTAGGATCATCACGTATCCTCAGTAGGACAGTAGCAATTGCATCTATTCGATTCAATCGGGCTGTTGTTAAATGGTGATCATTCCCAGAAGAAAGAGAAGAGTCATCCCCGACCAATGAAGCCATGGCCTTCAACACCCGATTCATAAGGCTGCTGCTTCTATCAAACAAGAAGAAGCATGGAAAAACATAATATCGCCATTTTTGTAAAGCTATGCCCTTGTCAGATTCAGGGACAGTCTGCAGAATATAGAAACTAGCTTAATTAAAGAGCAAAGGATAATATATTAGAGACAATTTTATGACAAAAAGGAAAACGGATTAGACACAAAATTTCCAGAATAACGAGACCACAATTGAGCCATTTGCTTGGTTTGAAGGAATGATATATACTCACATGGGTGACATCAATCAGATATTCTGCTAGAAAACTGCTCAAAATGGTAATGCTTTGTTCAGAGAGTCTCGTGGGTTTGGAGTCCAATGCGACCAGCATTCTGAGCATAGCACAGGCATTGTCTACAGACGGCTTTAATAACTGAAAAACATATGATGAAATCCCTGTAAGTATACATATTTGCAATAAAACCCCAAGAACAAGAACCTATGAGACATCTCATAAATATAATAGAAGGGACCGTAAATTAACTCACAATCTGTTCCATTAGTACTTTCTCCAGTATCACAAAAACAAGAGACTTATCGCCCATCCCTAACAGGCATTTGCAGACAACACGGATCAACGACTTAAAAGTTCCAACCTTGGAGCTTTTAGCATATTCTTCTGTAGCTGGGACAGCAGAATTTCTGAGGTTACTGTACATCTAATATGGAAACCAGTTAAAATAAAGAAGTCGTATCTTACATGGTGGAATTCTGAAACAAGAAATGAGAGTAATAAAGAAGCTGATATGATCAGAAACATGGATATGGCCTGCCTTGTAAGATGAATGCAAAACTTCTACCATCCGAAGCATTACAAGTGCATCCAAGTCATGACCTGAAATACAGAGTAAAGGGAGTTAGAAAACAGTATAATGCTGTAATAACACGCACAAAAAGACTAATCCAGCAAAATAGAACAATCATCAGCTCTGAACCCATAAAAATAAAGCCTTCTTTAATTAAAAACGAGGGTATATCTTAACGACATTATGTATAGTGTATAAGTTTTGATGGAGATTATTCACACAATATGGAATCTTGCTGTGTATACATAAAGTTTTTCAACAAAAAGACAATGGACAAGAGATACTCACAGAGACAACAAGAGGCAATTGATTTCAGCAAAAGTGAATCCAAGTGGGAAAAATAATAAAGACAACAGATTGCCAGTTCTTGAGAATCCCTTGGAAGCTTTATGAAAGGACCATAGCATAGCGTTCCTGCTAGAAGGATAAAGGAATGATGAGAAAGCATTGAACTGATGCCAGTTAGGAACCTAATCATTTGAATTCATATTCACCTCCTTCGCAGGAGCTAAAAAACTTTTGCAGCGGTACTTGTATATTGTCATATTCGAATGCAAGCGAAGAGTTCATAATAGAACATTGACCCAGTCGGAGCAGAAGATGCAACAAAATCTACAAGAACAAATGTAATGAAGTCAACTGAGTTTCCATCGTAGCACATCAGATGATGATCACTGGTTCCAAACAAATTTGAATAATGGTAAAGCAGAATTGTTGACTTCTCTAGTTACAACTTTTCTAACATACCTGGGAATAGGATAAATGCCTCTCACCTAGCTGGGTTAACAACAAAGGAAGTTCCCTTATCCATGTTAGGTGATGGTTCCACAATTCTGAATCACTTTCGTTTGGGTATAACATGCCCTCTCTCTGCCAGAATTAGAACAGATAAAGAAAAGTTAAAGATGGAAATATTCAGAAAACTAGCAGCAACTGTTGTCAAACACAGCTACAAACAGCACAAATTAATTATCAAGGGAACAGGAACATTAAAGATCAGGAGTTGAGCTTACAGAAAAAAGCATTTCTTCAATGGCAGAAAGACAGGCCAACTTCACCGAAGATTGTGGACCAAAGTCAAGGAATGTCTTAGTAAAGGCCTGTAATAATTAGATGATACAGAATCCTCATTATTAGCACTAATATTGTTCAGGGAACCGCTCAATGTTTGCAAAACAAGAAAAGTAGAAATAGGGACCACCAAAGAAGATGATCCCCCAAAAATATGCAGATATCAACATCAGACCTCTAGGACCCGAGACCTCCAGTCACCCACAAGTTGTGCTACAAGTTTTGGGATAAATGGGATCAGTGCAACTATCTGCTTTTCTCTAGCTATTCTGCAAGACCTTGCGTCATTGGAAGGCTGCCAAGAAATATAGCCATGAGAAATGACATATAAACACACGGAAATAGCTTTGCTTTACAGCATAAGAATGGGTCAACAACTTCGAATCAAGATGCCGAATTTCTAGGAAAAATTTTAAATCATTTTAAAGAACATAAAATGACTTCATGGAAAGCATGCGTTGAGTACTTCTATCCACTTCTGTTCATAGTATTGTTAGCGCAAAAGCTTTAGGCATTGGGCTATGACAGAAACATTCGTACTTTAGGGAGCAGCGATTCTCAAAAGTTTACCTGAATTTCAGTAACGCGAGTAAAACACAAATCCATGGAACTAATAAAAAGATACACAATTCAAGAAGGGCCAATTAAGATCTCTTAGGACCAATTTTGTTTCACATTGGCATCATAAGGCTTACACCCACAGTGAACAGAAAGTTCTTTAACTAGTCTAAAACTTTTGTACACATTCCCTGTAGGTACCATGGAGATTCCTAAACACTAAAGCTTTTACATCTCCGTTTTAGAAATCTAAACTCACACATCCATTGTTTCCCAAGTGATTCCATTCAAATTTCATTTTCCATGAACATTTCTGCGCTACCTAGCAATTCATCCCCAAAGTAATTTTTAGATTGCCACAGAGTCCTATCAAATATAACCCTATGCTGCAATGTCTCAGAAAGAGAACATACTAGCAGAGTCATCTTCTAGAAAATTTATGGAATAGCTATCGCTTCTGAATGAAAATTTCTACAAAAATCTCATGTTTAGTGGCTCCTTGTTTCTACACGTGATTAACAATAACTCTGAACAATCCTCCTTACACCAAATAAACCAAAAAAATTCAAGAAGGAATTAACTTTAACATTTGGTAATTTGGACGAGGTTGGTTTTGTATTACACAATCTTTCAAATTTGTGGGGAAAATAGTAGAATCAGACCTTTCCAATCAGTGCATATTCGAGAAATGCCACAAATTTCTCTAGAATATCGGCAGCAGGGCATAACTGCTCAATTACTTGAAAAAATGTTTCAGCTATCTTAATGTTCAAGGAAAAATATCTCTCACTGTCCTGCCAAGCAAATAAAAGAAGGAATTAGGCCAGCTACAATCATAGAAAAAATACAGAACTTCCTACAGATCGAAAGGAGTGTGCAAAGAAGCAAGATGTTAAAAAAAGAATGAAAAAGGAGCTACTATATCTAAGCTGAGAAGAAAATAACAAGAAAAGGTAAGCGAAGGGAGTAATTATCTTTAATGATACTAAGGTCTTACCTTCTCCGAAAGGTGATGCACTGGACTGACAGGAAATATTCCAAAAAGTTTTTTCAGAAATAATGATGAGATGACTTGATCCCACATGGATGGATGTGAGTCTAGATTAACATTGTCAGTCCCGGAAACAAAATAGCCAACTACAAGGTCAATGCTCTCAAGTATGCTGATCATGCAATCGAATGATTGTCCATCCAACATTGGCAAACTATGAATTAATGGAATGAAGTCTTGGAAGCAATCGACCAAAATTGGAAGTAAGTCTTTAAGTTTGTTGATGACGACAGAGAACTCTACAAACAAAGTGAATAACCACAAGGTTCAGAAAACCAGTATTCATTATTTCCAGCATGACCTAACCCGAAAGCAAGATGAATATAATCACATAATTCTACATAAAGGATGCACTATCACTGTGATAGTTGTGGGATGTAAGTGTAAATTTAAAGTTTTGCAAGAATTTTATCTTGTCATACTTGAGTACTTGGCTTATGAGATAATTTAGCATATGAAATGTATTGGAGCTGTAGTCTAAAAGGTTTAACTTAATAAGTGTGTTATTAGTGAATAAATAAGATGACCAGTAACAAAGTTGAGATTGTAAAAATTCTTCTTCTGTGTTTTCCACAATGCCCAAAGATCAAAAGGTCTATAAAGTTCAACTCAAAAGCATCTGAAATAACTAAAGAACAAATTAAGTGAAAAGTAGCAGTGCACGCTATCATTATCAATTAAAACTATGAATGTATAACTAGATGATCAATCAAGATGCCAGCAAGAAACATGTAAGTCTCAGTTATTAAAAAAATAAGGCTAAGGCATGCATACCAGTAGATTCTGCCACCATCATAGGCTCAAAAGCATGTAATACTCCAAGCTGAGGGTCTTCCTATCAGATTTAAGAAAACACTATTGGAAAGTGAAAAGAAAATCTAAAAGAAAAGGATTAAATATCATTGTAATTGATTCTAAAATGTACCTTCTCAAATAAATTAACTTCAATTTTTTTGGATGGCAACAAAGTCAAGCAGCGTATCAAACCAGCAAGCACGTTCTTTAGCTTACCCTTATCTTCTAAATAGAACTGGTTTTTCCGGAGGATATCCCCGTAATGTTGAAGAATCTGTAAATGGATAACAAATAAAAAAAATGATTGACAAAAAATCATATCCTATTAGCTGCATAAAGATATCATTATCATCAAGACAAGACAGGACAAGACTTGACGGTTTAGAAACATATTTAATTTCTAGGATCTTGATTACTTGCAAAGTTAATCAGAAAATTTGGTGGAGCTACAATTCCACCTAGTAGCAGAAAAATAGAGAAAAAATAACCCCTCACTTACAGCACCAAATGAAATAAATTGAAGCACCAAAAAACCCAAGAACATGTCCATCAAGCAAATGTGCCAGTGCCTATTTTCCACCTATAGTTACTTACGATTTATAAGACTGATGATCAATCTCATTTCTTCTTTATGGAGGTCGAACAAAAGAGATTTGACATTCGTGGTCAACGCATTATCAAGCTCCACCATCCATTACACACATCAATAGCATGTTTTTGTAGTAGAGAAGCAACATAAGATATACATTGAGATAAATTCTCACACAAAGCATTTTATCAGAAGTCTGAATAGCATATGTCAAATGTAGATACCTTTTCAGAATACATGGAAAAGGCAGGAGGATAATGTTGGACGATAAGATCAAAAAACTTAAAAGCCATAAGCCGAACTTCAATAGCTAATTGTGTCATTGCATTGAAAACATAGACCATCATTAAAGAAATGAAAAGCCTTTGATCATCCTGAAAAGGTGTGGAAAGAAAATACGTCAGACCAACAAGTAAAACTGCCGTAAGTAGTAATGTCAAAACAATGCTGTAACGCCAACACAAAAATAGGAGCATCAAAAGAAAACAAAGAACAAGAAGCAAAGCAAACTTGTAAGAACATGAAAGATAACATATACTACAGAATACCATATTTTCTTATTGTACAGCATACACATTATTCAAATTAGTAAAAATGCCATTCTCTTTTCTCATTTAGGTTTTAACCATTAAGTAAATAGAGGAACATAAACATATAGTTTGCTACAAGTTGCCTGGCAAGAGCAAACTCTTGCAGTGCCTGACAGCCCTATATTACCACAATTACAAATCTCTAGAAAGTAAAAACTTTATTTGGAAAACTGAAAAGAAAAAGTTTTCTGCCAATAGACATAAAAATTCCAATTAAAAAATATA
Organism: Euphorbia celastroides; assembly: GCA_948291685.1. Lineage (NCBI taxonomy): Eukaryota > Viridiplantae > Streptophyta > Magnoliopsida > Malpighiales > Euphorbiaceae > Euphorbia > Euphorbia celastroides. The sequence goes on along the minus strand of CAOJBJ011888305.1, from coordinate 7,086 downwards.
GATAACTTCTGGACCACCCAAGTTTTGCTATCAGGTCGAAATTCGTATATTCCAAAACCAAATAAGCAAGTGAAAATGAGAGAAGGAACGACAGGAGTTATGCCAAGATGAGAGTTACAATTAAAGCAGCAATATTGTTAAGAATGAAAAGTGTTCTGTCGAACAGGGAAACAACACTAAGCTATTTCTATATATCTGAAGTTCGCAAAATTAAAACAAAAATATAAGCTTTCAAGAAGTCAATGAAGATGAAGAATTACCTCTTTACAGCCAGGTAAAATCAGAGACTTGAAAAGTTGATACAGGGTTTCACGAACCAATTTATCATCATCACTGATTCGCTCACGTAGTTTCTCAATAACTTGATATCTATGTGATTTCAACTCTTCCGGGTGATTAGAAAACAAATCCTTCAAACCCAGTAATGCATCTTCAAAAGGGAACAGAATATGATGAGCCAAATAAACACTGATTAACAGTAAGAAGAGGTAAATTGAGAAATTGGAAACAAATGAGACATACAAGTTACAATTAACTCACTTTTACCAAGGAAACAAAAATAATTTGAAGAGCAAAATGACATCTTGAGATGAACTTTACCAAAAGGCAACAGGAATTTAGTCATATATGCAGCCAACCAACCACTAAAAAAATTATGAAATTCTTCCAGCTTATTTCTCCTACATTCTTCCATACATAACTGGACAACTGACATGATTGCACTCAAACAGTAGTAGGAAAAAAATACCTTTACGGACTTTGGGACTATAATGGGAAGTCTGTTGAAGAAGCTCTTTCAGAGTCAAACCCTTTTTACTCAGAGCTAAACCTGTTTTCTCCGCCGCCACACTCTGCTCGGGGAGAATAATTGCTGGGAAAACACAGGCAGACGAATTTAATTAGCAATAAACATGATAGAAAATATATCTTCAATTTTCCAAGTGACCAATAAAAACACAAGAGCTCTCTTGTACCTTTGGATTTAATTTCAGTGTTGGTAGCATTCTTAGGAGGTGGCAATTTCCTGCCGAGCTTCCGCTTAATTTTCTTGAAACAAAAACAAAGGCGCAATTGTAAGAAGTGTAATAAGGCATGATGAATGTAGTTAAGGGGGAAGAGAGTAGTTTACTACCTTAAAATCAATACCCCGCTTTTGCTGCTTCTTAGCAGCACCCTTACTCTTGGGCATTTTACAGTAGACGCAAATCAAAAGAAATTCAGGAGTAACAAAGAGGAAGATAAATGGAGAAAATAGAATTTGGCGGCTACCGGCGGGGATGAAGGCTTTTGGGGGAAGGGAATGTAATTTAGCAACACTCGTATTGAGAACGGTGGAATTTGCCTGCAGAAGCAGTTTGAGATTAGGGCAGAGATACAGCAACACACACAGCTTTCCCAAACGTCGTCGTGCCTTCACTTTCAGCCAAAAAATAAAGAAAGAAGAGGGTGCAAGAGAAACATAAAAAGAAACTTTAAATTTGGGTGTAGAAAGGACTTACAAAGACTTAATACATACAAATTATAAAAAAATAACAATAACAAACTATAGTGACTTAAAAGCAAACTAACCAATATCCATCTCTATTGTCATTTTTCCAACGTATCATTTCAATGGTATTCTTGTACAAATTAAACTGCAAAAGTGTATAGATAACACCGAGAGAAAATTATATTGAATTCGTTTATTATAATTAGTAATTATTTGTATAAGGTACAACAAAAGTATATTTTGAAAGTGTTAAACTCGACAATCAGGTAACTTTTTGCTTGAACTTGTAATAGTGGGAAAAGGATCGATATCACCAATAGTTTTATAACACTTGCAACATCCTTTTTAGTTTTTATTGAATTAAGGCTATAAAAAGTCAAAAAGGGAATAGGTAAATCAAATAAAATCAAAATATTGAAAAAAATTATGAAAAACAAATAATAAAAACACATTTAATCGTCTATAAAAAATAAAAAAACATTTAATCAAAGGTAAAATTTTATATTCCAAACAGTTTTGTTATTCGATCCTTATTACAAAAATTTTAAAAATTAAATTTATACGCCTCTAAATAAACATTTTCATTCAATTGTAAATTATTTATAAGGGATTCAAATCACACGTCCCGTTATTGTGTCTCTATGGATGTTTCTCATTCAAAGTTTGACACATAAACTACATTCAAGAAAAAAAGAAAAGAAAAATAATAGAGAGAAAGTGACATGTAGAAAAGAAGTGTCACATATCAACCAATGAATAAAGGGACATCGAAGGGGACACCGAAATGGGAACACCCGATTTTTTTCCACTTATGAGACCTCGATAACCATAACTTCTTAAAAAAATAACCATAACTTCTTTAGCTTAACTTGATAATTGCACTAAAAATTAGAAAAACTCGAATTTGTCAAAACATTTAACTCATTGAAGCAAAAGATTATATACTTCTTAAGGTTGAGGTGCCTTAATATGACTATTAACCAATAAAACAATTTAAAATCAAATTAATTTGTAAACTTTAAAATCTTTGATTGAAACAAAAATGTCTTCTTATAACAACAACAAAATTAAAATAATCTTTATGACCAAAATAAACAAATGATAAATTTATAAAGAAAGATGAGAAAAATCCGTTCTCAATAGAATTACAAATAAATTTACTTTTATTGAATAAAGAAGTTAGCTAAACATACCCAAACTTACAAAAACAAAGAAAGCGAAGCAAGTACTACTATCGTCTCATTTAAAAACTAGAGATAAAATGCCTATTCGTTTTCCATTTTTATCTGTTACCGTTACCAGATAAAAATTTATCTGTTGCGATGGAAAAGTTAGTGTTTGATTAGAAATCTTTCAAAGCAAAACCTCAACTACAGCAGCTGCAATTCCAACAGCAGCAAATTTTATTTTTTCACGGGAAATTTGTTTATTTGTAAACGAAAATCCAAAAACAAAAGAATAGTCAACAACTCAGACTTCACAAACGCAATTTGTAATTAAAACTTCAATTCTGATCATTCTGTACGTAATTTCTAATTTTCCAACTTGATCTTCAATTTGATAAAAAAACTAAATAATTTCTGTCATTTTATCCATGACTCGTCTTGTTGCTTAATATCTCAATGAAAGAGTTCTATTTTTTTCTTCATTCTATTAGGTGTTTATGCATTCCATGATCCAATTCATTTATTTCACACTGCCAACACATCTACTCAATTTCAACTCGAATTCACTAAGCTTCTAAACTATAAACTCTAAAATGGTCAACATTCAATTAAGTAGACCCCATTAACTCTTCAACTATATGTTATCTAGTCATCATAAAGTAAGCGAATTTCCAATAACCGAAAATTTGCACATTATCTACTTATTTCGTGTTGAAGTCAAGTTCCTATGCCCTTTTCAATGCTGAAGTAACAAACACAAAAACACAAACAGAAACTATGAAAGGCATAAGTCAATCCGTAACTTATAGTTGCAACATTTAAAAGTAATACGAACGTAGAAAACAACAGTTGCAATCCAATAATATGGGTGAACTGCAGCAATTTCCATCCACAAGGCACAAAATTAAGCAAATCATGCAGAAACTAATGCCATCAGAAGAAAGTTATGCAACACATAATTAGATAGTCAAGGAGATATTAATTGCTAAATTCACAAAACAAGAGTGCAACACGACCCGAACATGTAATGAACTGGGTCAACTCCATATACATTTGTTCTTCACATTGAGAAGACATCAAAAGTACTTTAACCAATATTGAGTTCTTACCTCGTTTTCCTACTCAGAACCAAACTCCATATCCCTGTCTTCTTCAAAGTCCTGATCATCATCAGTGTCGATCTCACAGTCCCTATCTTCTTCGACTATATGTATACCTTTGTTCTCTTTATGCAGCTTAAACTGTCCACACCTACTCAACCCATTGATAAAAATATTAGCAACGCAAACCATTTAAAGGAGAAGACATGAAATTATCTACGAACATAAACTATGAAAAGCATTGAACTGGAGCTAAAGTCACTGATTCAGTAGAAAATGTATATCAAATTACCTTGAGCTTATATTAAGAACCTCTGCATTATTTCCCGATAGAGCATGCTTGAGTGAAACCAAGCTTGGAACATGACTAATAACTTCGACTTTTGATTCCAACCCGCGGACCTTCCAATATCTGAATCCATCCTCCCTTGGATCCTTGCACATAAAAGCACATTTATGAGAATGAAACATAAGCAATGACCCATCTTTCGTGTACTTTATGGGTTGATATGAGCCATAGGGCCATCTTTCATCATCACTGATTTTAAAGGTGAAAACTCTGGACCAAGCCCTTTTAGTCTAGGAAGAACGGAAACGGAAACCGACACGAAACGGAAACGGAAACTGACACTGGGAAACGCCATTTTTGAAAGAAAATAGGCTAGGAAACTGGGAAGAAACGTGTCAGTTTCAGTTTCCGACACCGACACGAAACGCGGAAACGGCAATGTTTAAGAGTTTCCGTGCTTCCTAACTCTCTAAAACAAAATAAGTACCCATCCCATCATCAGGGGCCTAACAAGTTCAACATAAATATTCCATTAATTTAACAAGTTCAACATTAACATTCCATCATCATACTAGGTCCAAGCGCAGTTTACCACGCTATACGAAGATCCGCCAGAAACAAATATACCCGGACCAGGATGTAAAATCAGACTGGGTGGGCACATCTTACAACCATGGCCGACTCCTGCATATGCACACAATCTTTACAGATTCGGAACTGGTGCCGAATATAAATGACTAAGCACTAAAAAAATCACTTGGCAAAACATGAACAACTTACCGACACAATCGCTCCGCTCGAATGTTTAACAAGATTTTACAGTGAGAGACCATGCAGGTTTTTCTTGCAGCAGCTCAGCAAAAAAATATTTTTGTGTGGCACCACTACCGGCATTCTTCTCTTTAGCAGTGAAAATCACGTGACACCACTTCTCAATACGCTTAGGTCCAGGAGGAAACAGCTACACTACCTCGGAATGCAATGGTTTGACCAACTCAAACTCATTGTCCTAATGATCAAGTGCAAAATTAGAGATGTTGTAGCACAAGTAGTTCATATGAGAGGCGCAAAAGGTATGAATAAAAAGAAAACCTTTCTCTCATTATAAAATTGTAGAGCATCCTCTGCAAACATTTGATTTTCTCCCCAGGTATCCCTGGTAGGCTGGTAGCCATGTTTTTCACAAATCAAGTCAATAAGTTAAAAGCGGGATGCTGGCAATAAGTAACACAAGATACAAAGCAAAGATTTCATGTTGTACGACAAGCCATAAAATCTCCTCTTATGTACTTTGTGCGTGTGAAAAGGCAAATACCAAGACTAATGTTGAAAATAAAACTGAAATCAGCCTTACATTAAAGAAAAAACGGCGCCAAGCCCAAGCCCAAAGGGTGATAAACGTGTGAGAAGCTGCTCGCGCTCTTTCTGCATCTTATCTCTCCGGTTAGCATAATTAATTTTGATTTCAACCCTATAATTGCAGAAGAAGACAAACCAAAACCAATGAGAACACTTTTCATTAAGCATGCCATGAATTCATGAAACCAGATAAATTACAACATATAAGTATTTGATTCATTTGAAGTCAAAAGCTTACCCAGAAGAGACAGGTTTCTTGTTTGCCCCCTCAGTCTCCAAGGTTGTACTCATCTCAGCTCCACTTTGCTCACTTCAAAAAAACATACAGAACCCAAAAAAAGATAAACACGTCTGGGTAACGATTGAAAGGAGAATGCAACAAAAAGATGAAAATGATAAGAACTCATGATTCCTATCTTTCACAAAACAACTCAATGAATCCTCAGCTCAACTACTCCAATAGAATCTGCACCCAGAAGCGTGCATCTTCTTGACCAGGGTTATGGTTATCGGAAAACTAAGTAGCTAAGAGTTGCATGACATCTTAAATAAGAATGAAACACAAAAAAGCTTGATTCGAATCCTTATATTGCCGAGCAAACCGAATGGAAACACCAACATAGAGAAACCGCGACCAACACTTGACAGTGGAAGTAAATATGCAAACCTTAACAAAGAGAAAGAGCAAGAACCAAATGGGAAGAGAAAGCACCTGCCGAAATCGGAGATTGGAAAATCTAGGCTTCTTTTGCTGCTCATTGATGCGATTATTGAAACTCGAGTTGGGAGGATCGGTTTGATTGTTAGCCCGCTTTTATATTGCTGGTTCGCTGCTCAAAACGACCTGCCGTTTTATTTGGAAAATGCTGCTTATTTTGTTGGAAAGGCCTTTGATATTTTTGGATTTTTATTCTGAGATAAAAGGTAAATTACAAAAACATAAGTTGTACTTTTAATATTTTTCATAAAAGGGTTTCTTTTTTTTTCAAAAAGAAACATGTGGTTTTAAAATTTTTCTAAAAGAGAACAACTTTTTATCTCTTTTTTAAAAATTTGTTAATAAAAAGGGGGAGTATTATTCATTTTGATATAAAATTTTGTGGGTTAATTGATGGCTATATAATATATATACAGATAAAATTTAGAATTTTTGAAGATATATAACTATTTTTATAATTAAAATATGAAATTTGAAATCGTAAAAAAGGAAATTTTCCGAAAATTATTTTAAGTTGAATGAATAATTTGTAAATAATATGGTTTAACCGATAGAGTATTGAAAAAAAAAGCAAAATATATTTTGTAACATCAATTTTGAAACTAAATACCCCTTTTTGAAAAAAAAAACACATATTCCTTTTGAAAAATGTTGAAAGCATACGACATGTTTATGTACTTTACCTTATGTTTAATTGAACATATTTAGCTCTCAAGTTTACTGAAAAACGGTATCATATTTTAGAACCCGCAAACTTTCAATTTTTAATTAATTTAATACGCATTCGACCCCTTAAAAAAAACCTGTTTCATCTTGTTGGACCAGTCTCGCTGATGCCTAAAGCTTCGCTGAAGGTCGTTTTGCTCTGGCTTAAAGGAACTCTCAGCGAAAGAAGTCACGCAATGAAGCATTTTGGAAAAGCTCACTGAAAAGAAATGTCGCTGATAAGGATATGAGCGCTGACG
>CAOJBJ011887895.1:0-10083 GCA_948291685.1 Euphorbia celastroides | reverse complement strand
CATCTTCCTTAGCTCGATTATACTTTTAATTGAATTGTGTGAGCAACGAAGTTTTCTTCGATGAAATGCAAATGAGCTTCGATGATAGCTTTAGAGAGCTGTTTCGGGATGTTTTGGTTAGGCATTTTGATGAATCTCTTTTGTTGACTGAAGGCCTAATACTAATTTTTGTACTCTAACTTATTCAGAAAAACCTTTCTGGTATCCAAATTTTAAAAATGACCCCGTAGGTACTCAAACTTTCAAAAAATAACCGCGTAGGTACCTCAACTTTTAAGAAGTGCAACATTTCACTACTTCAATGCCACGTGTTGACATTTGGTGACTTTGACCTTTTAAAAAATTCAACCTTTGACTCGTCACTAAAAGATGACACGTGACACTGAGGTAGTAAAATGGTTCATTTTTTTAAAATTGAGGTATTTACGGGGTCATTTTTAAAGTTTGGGTATTGGAAAGATTTTTCTGAATAAATTGAAGTACCAAAGTGAGTATTAAACCTTCACTGAAAGCAATTGTTGTTGTGGTTGGATTTGTGTTATTTTGCGGGATTTTTTTCGCTGTAGGAGCTAGATCTGTATTTCGAATTGATACGTTGTTTTTGTGGTTTTTGGTATTAGCTGTTCTTATCAGGCAAAAAAAAAATATTAAAAAATTAAGAAAAAATTGAATAGTGGGGTGGGGTGTTGCATAGTGCAATTGATTCGAGTAGGATAGGTGAAATAGCGACCTTACAATGGATTTTAATTTCCAAATTTGTTTCAAATGGATTTGTGTGCCAAATTTCCCTACTATTTCTATATTTATGTTTTTGAATTTTTCTACCAAGTCGAAAAATTAAATACTTTATTTGAAAACCGACAATTTATATACATTTTTGCAATTCCTCTTATTCTCAATGATTTCACATTATTTTAAAATTTTGATAATATTACACCAAACTTTGCAATTTTTTATTATGCAGAAAAACTTTGAATTTGCAGTGTTTATCAACTCAAACGTGCAGCAACTTTTTATATATCTATTACATTCACACCACTTTGTAGAATATATTGTTTTTGGTTCAATTTAATAAATTATAAAAGATTATAATTTTTTTTAATAAATTGTGTAATGTGTTGCCAATGTAAATGTATAAATAAATACAATGCTAGAAGTTTAGAGGTGAATGAATGTAAAAAATATTTCTTTGAATTTGTCACAATCAGCCTAATAGTTCCTTTAACTTTAAAAATAGCATAACAGGCTTCAAAATTGATAAAATTAATGAACCATTTAACCCATTTCATCTTAACTAAGAGTTGACGGACAAAATTAGATAGTAAAGCAAGTGGAAATGTTGACATGATCTTCTCTTTCCAATTGTTAGTCACTAACTAATCCATCCCCCTTTTCGATGACAAACACTTTCTCCTTTTCCTCGCTATCTCACTCTCCCTTCCTCTATCGGTCTTTCCCTTTAACCTGTCAACAATTTCTCTCTTCCTTCTCATCTCGTCGCCTACCTCTCTCTCTCTTTAGAGCAAGTGTTGGTGGCTAGAGGTTGATTGTACAAAACCAATGATCAAAGGTTGGTTACTAGAGTTCATTTTTCGGAGATTGATTTTAAGGGATACATTTTTTTTGGTTTTTCAGCCTAGTGTCTAAGATCGAGGCTGCAATTCTAAAAGTTGCAAGTTCAAATCCACACTCGAGTAAAGAACAATACGGTTTCCTTTAAATATTATTGTAAACCCATTATGAGACAATTTATTTTTTTTTAAAAATGGCCATTAGACTATTTATGTCAAGTTTAAGCAAAAATTTATGTCTTTGGCCTTTCGAAATTCATTCGACATTTAGGATGAGTGATGTCGTATATTAAAAGTGTACTTTAGATAAATTGAAATAGACAAGTTTATGGATTCAAAATAGTTTTTAATAGTAGTGAGAAGTGTCTTAATATTTATCAAACATTAACTCAAAAGCTGCTTGAATTTTAGTTAAATACTGTAAGCGTACGCTAAATATTAATAACTACTAAAAATTACAAATATATAAATTAAATTACAATTTATTCTTCAACATGTAAGAGAATTTGACTTTATATTTGCTACTTTCTAATTTAAAGCTATAATTATGTCTTATTTTATTTAATAAATTATATTGATCGTTAAGAAACTATTCCTGGGAAGCATGGAAAATCCAAAATTTGGATTCAGATCCTGTAATTATGCAAGAAAAAGTTTCAATTTTATAGTTGTACTTTGAAAAATGAAAATAATGCATTTATATGTAAAAATAAAATGTTAGACCTATAAATGAGAAACCTATGAAGTTGGGGGATCACTAATGCATTTTGCCAAAAGAGAAGGGTCATTGTCTTGGACAAAGGGAGTGGGTTTTGTTTCTGAACAATGAAAACGACCTTTCTATCACTACCATCCATTTTTTTCCAATTTTCAAACATTCAAATGACACTTTCTTCTCGTCCTTTTTATTACCATACCCTCTTTTCAAAATTTAAATATATTATTTTATTATTATTATTATTATTATTATTATTATTATTATTATTATCGTTTTAATTTTTTTCTATTAAAATAATTTATTTTTATTCGGTAGTTATTTAAAGTATAAGTTCGTTTTTCTTTACCACAATTAATTCAGATAGGATTCAATTGATTCGCTTTCATTTTTATTTTTGTTAAATGAGTTACATCACATGTATTAAGATACAAAAACAAGTAAACAATCAATCAATATTCACTTTAATCAATTAATTATATCTTATACTCTCTGTTCTGTCTTTCGTTGCCTACGCTTTTTTCTCTGTACGCACACATATCTACTCATGGCAGATGTTTTTAATTTGGATGATTATTTTTAGATTGTTCTGACACATACGCTTGGCTCGTTTATAATTTCATATATAAATAAATTTATTTATTAATAAGTCAAATTCAAAATTTTTTTTATCAATTTAAGCTACTTGAAAGCTTATATTGGCCTAATATTTAATTTTAACATTAGTCACAAAACTGAAATCCAAAGTCTTTATTGGTTTTTAAAAATGCAATTGACCAAACTTTAAGTTATTTGAAACAATCTTTTCGTTAACCCTAATAATGAAGCATTTACGAATTTATCGTGAAAGAATGTAAGTTTCATGCATGTAAAAGGTGTTCAAATAAAGAGTTTCTTACATAACATCACAGTTAGTATTTTAAAATTATTCTTTTTGCCTTTTTAATTAACTCAATCAGTAAAAGTGAAATTTCAAACTACAAAATATTTCGAATCATAAATTCAAAATTGAATTATAACTTTCGAATAATTTTACTTTTACTTTACATTTTAAATTAATAACTTTCCTGTTTTGTTGAAATCCAATTGGGATGGCAATAGTACTACATCACATTAAATAATTGTACTACTTTTGCTAGACAAGATTTGAACCCACATTTAAAACTCTACAATAAATTCAAAATCAAAATTTTAAAACATAATATAAAAAACAAAACAAATATTACGAGCTTTCATTTTCAAGCATAGATAAATAAGGATATGCACATCATTACATGCTCATTTTGAAAACAGGAACAAAGGCAAGCAAGTGTAATTTGAGTTTGCTCAATGGCAGACTTGGAAGAGAGAATAAGAACTTTTCTGAAGACAATTCCGGCAGAAGACGAGGCGGATTCCGGCGAGTGCGGCGGCGGAGACACCTTTGCAGAAAGAGCAGAATGGTTTTTCAAGAAACGTCCGGAGCTTTTAAGTCTTCTCAAAGAACTGTACAACAGCTACATTTCAATGAAAGAAGCAAAGCATCAAAGGCGCCATTCTTCTTCATTATTATCACTCGAAAATCATCAGCAACAGCAGCAAGAAGAGCAAGAAATCGACACAAATTGGGACATTGAGAGCTCACTTTCGAACCAAACTCCGGATTTTGACTATGGAGTTGAAAACGGGAAAGCGGTGTTCAGAACAGGGTCCTGGGTGATGAATACGGCGTCGTTTTCGAGCTCGAGAACTGGGTTTGACGACATTGTGGGTAATCTTGTGATGAAGAGTGTTGAAGAGGAGATTTTGAGGGGACAAATGGGGGAAATGGAGATTCAGTTCCAAGAATGTTGGAGGAAGATGGAGATTCTGGGGAAGCTGATACACGTGTTGGAATCTGAGAGGGTGATTCTGCTGAGTGAGAATTCGAGATTGGGGTTCAAAGTTGGGGAATTGATGGAGGAGAATAAAGAGTTGGTTACTGAAGTGATTTGTTTGAAGAGGAAAGCAGCTCAACTGGGGAGATGTGTGGTCAAGATGAGGGAAGATCAGAGGGTGGATGTGTTGACACGTAGGATTGAGGATCTTCAGACTCAGATCGACGGTCTGGAACAGAGGAAAGAGAGAGGTTCAAGGAGTTTTTCAATGGGGGGATGCTTTCAGGCAGAGAGATTAATGAAATTGAAGAGAAGAAATGAAGAAGATGAAGGGAAAAGAGGAGGAAGGAAATGGTGGGAAAAGCTTAAAAAAGGGATTAATTTATCTGGGTTTGGATTATCTCCTCTTCATTCTAATGCTTGATTATAGTAATTTGTGAGTAATTATTGTATTAGAGATGATATTGGTGTGATTAAGGGCTAATCTTAGGCCTTTTGCTACATGTTAGTTGGTTTCTCTCTTGGAAACTTAAACTAGTGTTATAGATAGTGTCTTTGGTAATGTGTTTCGGTTTCGATTGTCATTTTTCTTTCTGATTATGTTCTATATATGCTAAAGATTGTTTGAATGTTTAGTAGTTTCAATTTTTGTTGTTTTATCTATTGAAGTTGAAGAGAGCGTGGAAATTATGTCTTCCTGAAATAGTTTAGGCTAGTTTGATGACTATTATAAAATATCATTTGCCCTTAAGAACTTCATAAAATTCGAATGCCATGATCATCAATTCCGGTATTGATAAACATGAATAACAATTTTTTGATAAAAAAAAGTGTCAAATGCATATTTGGCCGTTCAAAACATGTTTGTTGCCGATTAAGGTTAAGTCATGCATTGCTGAATACTTGAGGCCATATTACAACCTATTTCGGTCATAGTTCAATTTTATTATCCTCCAAATTTACATGTCAATATTAACCTTAAAAAAGAAAAATTAAAAACAAATACTAAATAAAAAAACAACACAAAAAAGCAAGAAAAAGACACAATATTCGATTGAACCAGAGGACACAAGGAAGAAGGAAATAAGATTTGAAATTTGGTTTGACGCCCCTCGCTAGACCTATTTTTCGGAAGACAGCTCAAACTATAAATTTTTAGGTTTGGACCGCTTTTGTGTTGAACTTATGATATTGTTCTCATGTTTGGTCATGGCGCCTATGTATACATATTATAAAATAGTTAACTAAATATATTTATAAAGATAAATTGCATAAAAATATTTCTGAACATTAGAATTTACATATTTTTACTTGAAGTTTTCAATATACAATGTGATTTGTAGTTAATTTCTAAAATCAACGCGCTAAAATATAAAATTCCAAATTATTATTAAGTTCAACATACAATTACCTAACAAATGAAAAACTTATTCTTCAGGCTGAATTCGAATTACACTCGGATATTTACTCAAAAACTAAGTCTAGTTCATAAATTTTTGTTGAGATTTAATGGATTTAAGTATGATTAGACTTAGTAAAAAAAAATAAGTGTTCCAATAGAAACAATTAAAGCAAGGCTTGTGACAAGGAATAGTGCTCACTCATCATTGCATTTATTGAAGTTCAGAAGCAGTTAATAGAGAGGTACAACTGTGCCACCAAAGAAACCCATTATGACCAACTTAACTAAAACTAATCAATTGTTTCCATCATATGCCTTACTTTAAATTCATTTACTTACATCATTCGGGCAGTACCCTCTTACCACTATTGCACATTGTAATTAAATTATTACCCACTTTGTGCATAGATTTGTGACTCCAAATATGCAATTGGACACTACGAAAGGAATCTCACAATATGAACATCACAATGGACAAATGTGTTGCAAACGGTTTCCATCAAATGCAACACGCTATACATTGTACACGTTCATGTTTCCTGCGTCTTGATTACAATTGTTCCGTAGTTAGTTCATTACATTTCGTCAAATAACAATTGTAAACTATTTTATTTTAATTTTTTTTTTCTAAATTGTGCCTTTTATTTATACTGAGCACCCTTTAACTTCTTTAAATCCACAATCAACAAAATTGGCACTGGAGCTGTTTAGAAGGAAGGTAAAGGAGAGTATTATTTTAGATTTTTTGTTAAAACCAATAGATTTTTAAGATGTTTTGAATTTTGATTTGAAACTTGGCTCAAAAAGCTGATATTTAACTAACTTACCTTATTGCAATGGCCAACACCACTCAGCAAAACCAACTCAGTATGACGTTTTAAGTTGAATTCGCTCATGTATCGTTTGTGTATATGCATAATAATTAAAAGCGTTGATTTTAAAATATGAGAATATTAAAGTTGCCTATTTTTGAGTCTATAATCTATCATAATTTTCGACACCTAAAAAAGTAGCAGCGGAGGTAGAATGGGAAGAACCCACAATCTAATTTAGCAATTCTCCGTAAAAAGATGGATCGAATACAACACTAAGGCTCTGTTCTTTTCAACTTATTTGTCATCGGTAGAACTGAACTGAACTGGACTGAACTGAAACTTATTGAATAAGTACTAAACTGAACTGAAAGTTATTGAATAAGTACTGAACTGAACTGAAACTTATTGAATAAGTAGTAAATTGGACTAAAACTTATTAAGTACTGAACTAAACTGAAACTTATTGAATAAGTACTGAACTGAACTTATCTGAACTGAATGGAAAATAAGTTAAAAAGAACTTGGCATAAGGGTGTGTTTCAAAGAGATGCTTTTTTAGATAGTTCAATTCAATTGCATCCATTTTCTTCAACTTCATTAGAATAAAAACTTGTTGAAATAAGTCAATTCTCACCATTAGAATTCACTTTTATGAACTAGATTTCATCCAAAATTTTGCATGATTGTGAAAGAAATCATTATACTTTTGTTTTTTTTAAGAACAATATTTATAAGTATCTTTATTGAAATACCTTATTTAGAACTGGGAAGAGTAGAAGAAGAGGAGGAAGCAGGAAGAATTGCAATAGAAAGGTTAGGGATTTGGAAGGAAAGCTGTTGATAAAAAGGTAACCAGTCTTAATATTTGTATTTATTTCTTTTTAGTAGATAATATTATTAGTTCTAATATGCCATTGTAACCGAGAATGAATCTCAAATGGAAATATTAAAACAGTTTTCCTCTTTCTACAATTCTCTATAGAGCTCTCAATTTCCTTAGTGCTCTCGTCACATTCTCCTCAACCCCAACTTCCCTCTAATTTCTATCAACTCTTAATATGAAAGCAAGCCAAGATAGTCAGTATATACTACCTGAAATATACAAACCTGGAAATGCTGAATCAACTTTTCAACGTTGATTGATAGACATGCAACCAAGATTCCATAGCTATTGGCTATTGATGACCAACACAACAACACAACATCACCCCAATGCCTAACAAGGCTCCCGCGCAAGCAGGGTCTGGGGGGGTCGGGTGTACGCAGCCTTATCCCTGAGCTAGCAGAGAGGCTGTTTCCAATTGACCCAGAAGTGGAGATGCGACAGCTATCCGTGACTTCACAATAAAAGAAGTTCGGATAGTTTAATGAACCACTTTGCTTTAGTCCATTATAATCCAAAGCCAAAGAATGGAGAATCTTTGGCCCATCGAAACAACGGACGATTGCCTATTGATGACCATTAGAAATATTTGCACCAGTTAGTTTCTCGTTGAGTTTTGCAACTCGACCCTGCACAACACCGGCATATAATTAGAAAACAAATGGATACAAACAAGCAAAAGACCCATACCATGTTTCCACAATACATGAAAGTATTAGTTAAACAAGAGATCCAAGTAGAAATGTACTTTGCATCACAACCAATACTCATTTGACAAATAACAAGAGGGAAAGATCAAAGTACTTCCCAATGGCTCTAAACTGAGCTTGAACACCAGCATATAGACCATTAACCCACTTGACAGAAGCTCATGCTTATTGCAATATTCAAGAGAGATACTTCAGGTCCATATGTTATGAATGCAAACGCTACATTAAGCTTGAAATCTTTAAGAATATGGAATAAACTGAATAAACAAATACAAAGGTCCATACTCTTTTTTCCTTCTTGTGGCTTACCCAAGTAACCCAACTGATTACATCCACAAATATTTAATTAGTAGTCACTTGTTAGCAATAAAGAATAATATGTTCTCAAAATTTCGGACTTGTGCTGTCTACAAAATCCTTGCTGTCAAGAATTTCTAATTCTTGACATAATTGTTTGATTTTTTTTTAGAGTTCCATTTTGGAATTTTCACTACTCTATTTCCATTTTCTTAATTTCATAATTCACCAGCTACAATGACTTCACTGTTAGTGGAAAACATTGTAACAGCCACAAAATTCTTCTCCTTGTTTCAAGTATGTCCCTGTTCTAGCAGCAGAACCCTCGTTTCAAGGGATATGTTAGTTAAGAGATGTAAGTTTAAGATATCCTCCAGAAACACCCAAACACTGAAAGCCAGACAAAAAAACTCTACTGCAAAACATCAGAGAAAGAAAAAGGACTACTCTAGCAATTTTGTTAGACATTGTTAGTTAAAGAAAACACTCTCTTGGCACAAAGGAATAAAAATTTCTGATACCTTGAATGCTTGGGAACGGCGAATTGTAGGCTCTATTTCTAAACATCTTGAATACGACTTCTCAGCTGCATCATATTGTTCCATTGCCATCAGAGCGTCGCCTTCACAAATATATCCCTGTTAAGTGGGAATTCATACACTAGTCATGACATCTGTGAAATTATAATTATAACTAATAGTTTTTCAAAAAAAAAAAAAAATATAACTAATACACTTCTGCAAACAAGTAATCACGTGATTAAAGAAAGCTCTGTCTGAAAGAAAAGAAAGAAACGAAGACTGCAATTTACATTTCACAAAACATACAGCCGGGTGCAAAATACCAACAAATATTTAAATTGTAGCTCACAGCGCAAAATGACATACTGCATCCCCTCGTTTATTTTTAAGTTAGCCAAATAAATTTACAAGAAAAGATTCTTTAACTCAACATTTAAGATTGTGTGGAGACTGTTATATTTTTGCTTCTTCATGGCTGTGCTTGTATAAGAGCAAATGAGAACCAATAAGTTTTTAAAGGTTGCTATATCCATTCATCTACCTAACAGACAACTTCTCATAAAATGACCATAACGCCAAATAGTTACTTTTTCACAGCAGCTCCAAAATGACCTTCTAATGAAGCACACTCAATTGTTAACATAATCCATTCACCAAAACAGCCACGAAATTTCATAGGACGGGAGGATAATGAATCTAACATACATAATTGCTGCAACCTTTGGACTTGGCTCATATTCATGCCATTGAAAAGAATCAAATTACCTATAACTAGAT
Organism: Euphorbia celastroides; assembly: GCA_948291685.1. NCBI lineage: Eukaryota > Viridiplantae > Streptophyta > Magnoliopsida > Malpighiales > Euphorbiaceae > Euphorbia > Euphorbia celastroides. The sequence goes on along the minus strand of CAOJBJ011887895.1, from coordinate 536 downwards.
TCTTCTATCATTATCATACTATCCATATAATAAAAAAAAGAATATATTGCGCATGAAACAAGATAAAATAAACACCTTATCAATCACCTAAAATACAACCTGCACCTTCTATCAACTTTATACTGACCAACGAAGCATTACTATACGAGTTATTTGACACAACGAAGTAGTCCCTCACCAACAAAATTAGGGAAAAAAGAAATAAAAAAAATACCTCAACATATTTTGGAGCCGAATTCAAAGCTTCTCGCGCATCTTCAAGTGCCCCCATATAGTTTCCCATTGCCAATCTCACACAAGATCTGAAATCAGTAAAACCGAATCAAAAAGTAAGATATGAAAACTAAAAATATCTTCTAGTATTTTGGATGAATTAGATTGAATGCAAAAGAAATACGCATAACTCTAAGAGCACCGGGATTGGCAGTAAAGCAAGCTAAGTAAGAGGCTGGACGTGGGAAATAAAACTGTGCACAGAAAAATGATCCTTTTTTTCAAACAGAGTAGACAGACAAAAAGCAAATCAAAGAATTGAC
>CAOJBJ011887432.1:0-10289 GCA_948291685.1 Euphorbia celastroides | reverse complement strand
TGTTGAACGTTAATTCAACAGTTGCATCAGTTGTTGACTTGGTCTTTAGTTGTTAATTAGTGGCTAGTTAGTTCCTTATTTTTCTGTAGCTTTCAGTTATCCATTTAGTAGTTGATTAGTGTCATATTTTCAGCTAGTTTGTTATTGTTTTGAGCCTATTTAAAGGCTGCTATGTTTATCAATAAAAGTATCAGAAACATTCAGCCATAATATAATTATCTCTGCTTTCATTTGCACCTATTTTCAGTTCTTCTATTCTCTGTTCAGCCAACAACCCCATCATTAGACATTGCAATGGTAGAGATCAGCTGCCAAAGATGATCGACAACAATAGAAGAGGTTCTGAGCAGCACAGCAGCACAAACGTAACCCTATAATTCCACACAAGGGCAATTTCGAGTTTTTAAAAATATTTAGGGACAGAAAAATTATTTGATCAAACAGAAATACGGAGATAAGTTAAAAGGAGAAAAGGAGCTCATACCTCTTTATTTTTTTCTCCTTATAAGGAGTATTTAAGTTAAAAATAAGGAATGAGAAACATTTATATTATCTCCTTATAAGTTAAAAACTCATTATAAGGAGTTTTGACCACCTTATAAGGAATGAGAAACACCCCCGAAGTTTGCTCTCCTGGTTGAAGGGGGATAAGATGAGAAAGTGATTCTGAGATCGAGCCTTGTAGTTCTTTTTTTCCCTAAATTCAGGGATAAGCAAAACGACATCGTTTTAAGTTATGATATTTAATATCTAATAAAACACCACTAGGGGGGCTCGAACCCTTGACGTTTTGCTTACAATCTCAAGTCTTTAACCACCTCATCCACTTCAAACTTTGAGGTTTTATGTTTTGGCTTTAACTTATAAATTATAAATGTTGTTCATTCATTATTTCATAGTCTTTTACTTTGGTATGCAGTGTAGTGAGTTATTTTGGTAACTCTTGATAAAACCCAAAAAATTGTAAACTTATTCACACAATCATTCTTTTTTTCACATTCACTTATTCCAACTCATCAAACATAAAAGAGTTGCCACCTAAAAACTCTAGCAACTCCTTCGTACCCTCTTTAAAATGTGTTACCACATATACATGTTTTTGTCAAACTTGCAACACCTTGACAGCTACGCCTCGATTTTTTGTTGCAAGAGATCATATATGGTGTAGGGAAAATTTCAATTCACAAGCTATTCAACCCACAAAACAAACAACAAACCCATTTTGAAAAATCTTGTCGTAAAAGTTCATGGCATCTCACCCCATACTCCTGTAACTTCACCATCATCAGATTGACACCGTTTCCACCGAACAACCACCCTACTACCGTCTCCAGCCACTGCCAGATATCTCGTTGCCCACAGATCCAGCCGCAGCCACTGCCGTCTTTCTCCAAATCTCACCGTCACCGTCACTCTTCAGATCTCACCGCCGTCGTCGCTCTCTAGATCTTGCTGCTGCCATCACTCTCCAGATCTCGTCGCCATCGTCTTCTCTTCAGATATCGCCTTGCCGTCGTCGCTCACATTTCCGCCGACGTTATCTCCACCATTATCTCTCTCTGGGATATACTTTAATGACACTGAATTTTATTACTGCTGAATGATGTAGTTTCACTTTCAATTGAAAGCGTTAACTCTGAAAATTTTTTTGCATTGAAAGTGGGTTATAGAAGTAGACTCTTATTTTTTTTTTATTTGAATTTGAGCTTTAATCTTGATTCATCTGTGTAGGAAAAACAATATAGGTAAGCTCGAATAAGGTTAGCAATTTTGAGAACAGGTAGGCTAATGTTCGAGTCATATTTTTATGATGGTATATTGTTGGTAGTCTCTTTGAAAGTTGGGAAACAAAATGAAAAAAAAGTGGAAATGAAATGAGACTCATGATTCATCGGATTCGGAATAAAAAATCTTCTTTGGTTATCCCTAGATTTTTCATTTCAAAACTTAAAAGATCAGTTACAATTACATTATAAGCTGTAAAGTATTGAAATAACCTTGCACTATTAAAGTAATTATGTACTCATACTTTTTTTCGTTTAATCTGACTGTAAATAATGATGTGATCTCGATATGGTGATTTCAACCTTGTTTATGCAATGTTGTGGTTGATCTTCGTCTCTTTTTTGTTAATTATAATGATCTATAATGATCTATAATGTAAATTTGTAAACCTACAATGATTTATAATGATCTATAATGTCATTTTGTAAACCAATAATGATCTATAATGTCATTTTTCAAACCTACAATGGTCTATAATTTCATTTTGTGAACCTATAATGATATATAATGTCATTTTGTAAACCTATAACGATCTATAATTATTTATAATGTCATTTTGCGAACCTATAATGATGTATAATGTCATTTTGTGAACCTAAAATGATTTAAAATGTCATGTTGTAAACTTATAAAGATCTATAATGTCATGTTGTGAAGCTATAATGATCTATAATGTCATTTTACGAACCTATAATGATCTATATTGTCATTTTGTAAACCTATAACGAACTATAATGTCATTTTACGAACCTATAATGATCTATATTGTCATTTTGTAAACCTATAACGATTTATTATTATTTATAATATAATTTTGTAACCTATACGATATTATAGAAAAATTCTATTACATATAGATCATTACAGATCATTATATGAAAATTCTATAACATTATAAATCATTACAGAAAAATTTATGACATTATAGATCATTATGAAAAATCTATAACATTATAGATCATTATAGAAAAATTTACATTATAAATCATTATAGAAAAAATCTATAACATCATAGATCATTATAGGAAAAATCTATAATTCAATTTTTTCCCTCAAAAGTATGTCATCATGGATCTTGTTTAAACAAAATATTCTAAAGAATTGAGTCCAAAAAATCAACAATTTGAGAGATATGACGATAATAATATGAGATAATAATATGAGATAATGGGGAAGGAGGATGCCAAAAAGGACAGAAAAAAAGGGTAAAATCATAAATAAGAAGTTTAATGTGAGATATTTAAAAAAAGTAAGAGTTTTATGTAAAGATAATAATATTTTGAAAAATAAAGTATATGATACAATTTTCCAAATATGTATTAGTCAAACTAATCAGCATTTGGCAAATGGCATAAGTTGGAAAAATTTCAAAAAGGTCTTTCACGTTATTTCATTTTCTTACCTGCTTAAACTTAATTTCTTTTCATTTCAACCCTCTTCTCTAACTTCTATTTCATATTTCTAGCTATGCTTTTCAATCATTTCTCATCTTTTCGTCTCATTCTTCATCTACTTTAGTTCCTTCTACAACTCAAGATCAACATTCAAATTGGTACCCATTTTTCAATCAACAATTAGCATCATTCTTTCATTTTAATTGACATCACTATCTTAATGCCATAAATGGTCAAAATTATGGAAACTTTATTTGTTGCAATTCTCTCTATGCCTCTCAGCTCCTCACTATTTTGTTTGGAGTCTTAAAATATATCAATTACAGCTAAGACAATGATTTGCTTCGAATTCCTCACACTACAAAGCTTAGTTTAATGTTTTTTTATTGTGATTGATTTATGGAATAAGGGAAAATTAAAAAAACAAAGACATAAGGGGGGATTTTTATGTGGTACCGAGTTCAAAGTACCCATTCTCCATTCAAAGCCCAAGTTATTTTGATGAATATTTTATTCACATAAATAAATACTTAATTAACGCTGCAAAATTTTTGGGCCTTTGGATGGAGAATGGGTACTTTGAACACGGTACCTCATATAATTTCTCGAAATGAGAAGGTGAAGGTTGATAGGGTCGAACAAAATAAAGAGAGAGTGGGAGGAAAGGGTTAGAGAGAGGGAGTGGAGGTAAGGGGTACGGTTTTGTAGCGAGAAGAAATAGTTTTTTTATAAAAATTTTTAGTGTAACTCGTTTTTTATAAGTTGTCAAGTTAGAAAAATGAATTTATGCTATATATATTTGTCAATTTTGAGGAGTTATGAGTAAGAAAAGAAGATTCGGAGGTGTGAGCATGGTCCACCAGCCCGGTGATGAAAAATTAATCTATATCTAGTACAAGTACATTAATTACAAATGGAGCCTGTAAAGATCGAATGTGCATCTGAAAATTCTAAAAACTAGAAAATCCCAATTCGACAACTGTTCGAAATTTTTTCAAAAAAATTTCACAAAAAGTGAACTCGTAGCAAACTAACTAATCGGCTATGTTCATGCCACATGACGTTATGGATTAGATCATCGACGTGGATTCCTATCTAAGAAAAATAGTCGTTTGACTATTTTACCCTTAAGAAACTAACCCACCATCTAATTTACCTTGGAAACCTAAGGTCTAACCCTGGGGTAAACTAGTCGATCAATTTCCACCTGAGAAGTGGCTATAGATAGACACCCCTCCTCATTGCAACACATCACAACACCAAAATCCTCTCTATAGCTTGCCAAACCCTCTTTTTTTCTTTGAAGATTCTAAAAAATCCTAGTACTTGGGCATCGATCGAATTCACCTTAAAAGCCCTACATTCTCGTAAAACCTCTGTCAGTCTCAGATAGTCAAGGTTCTGATCCTAGACCTCTTCTATGTCATTCCTCTCGAAATTATATCAAAATCCTAATAGATGTTTCACTTTTATACAATTTTTAAAGTCGTTCTATAACCATTTTGTAGTTTGGACTTTTGTCAAAATCTTCAATCACAGTCAAAATTCTGACAAAATTAGTGCCACGCCCTAATAAAAAATCACCAAATCACATCCTGGAGTTCTATTGGAGTTCTCCAAAAATGCACAATTGGTCTCAAGCGGACCCATCGAAGGATCTCGTCCACATGGAAAGATAAATTGAGGGTCCTTAGCTATTTAGTCTTATTTTATTGCATTATCAATATGCATTCAAAGTCATAAGATTAGATTTTAGAAATATATACTAAGTATAAAACACTAGGATATCATTGTAAATATTTCCAAGGTGTTTAACTAATGGAGTGGTTTTATAGGGTATATTCTTATACTATATAAAATAACACATGTTTAATAAAACCAATTCTAGGAAAGCATCTAACAAAATGTTTCAAGAAATGTCATGTTATTCTTGGATTGATATTGTAAGTAATCATTTTGTTCGAATTAGAACCTCTGTTAATTCTTGATTGTGAGCTAAAACAGATGGCGACTCCAAATGTTTTATGGTTTTCTATTAAGCATAATTTTTAGCCTTTCCAAAACACCAAAACTCTATTGGAATATCGAATGCTTTTTAAAATCGGGATACTGGATAATTCAAACCTTGACATCTAGGTCTCAGGCTCAATTTTTGATGCATGTCCTCTCTCCCACCTCAAGTGTGCTGGCATAAGCACATGCACTCCTTATCAGTCCTCTGGGTCTATGGTATTACTATTCCTTTCGATGCCCATTTGGGGCTCGAAGGTTGCCCGCTCACAGGAAGTGTCACATGATTTTTTGTGCCAATGTTGTTACCTAAAGATATGCCTAGGAAGTGCACTAGGGTCAGTTGTAGTGTTGTAAGCACAAGGTCATATCCATAGGAAGCCGGCTTCTTAAAGAGTGCGACATCATCATATAAATTGGGTTAAAAAGGTTGTCTAGTATTGATTGTGATGGTGGTGATAAGGTAAGATTGTGAAAATATAACATACTACCTCAAACAACAACAATCACAAGCTTTTCCTAACACAGACAATCTTCTTTTACCAATCTAAATATGCATACAATCTATTTAAGAACATAGATCTAAGATTTCTCAACGAAATCCCTAAGCTTACCTCTCAGCTTCACAAGGTTTCTAAGACTAATGGTCTAAATCTCCCCTAGGTTTGAGTAAACTAGACAACCTTGCATTGAGTATAGTTGAGCATTTAATAGAATGTTAAAACCCCTAGCGTGCAACCTATCTCCTCTCGGTAGCAAGGTGTTCAGCCTCAATCTCAAGGTTGTCATGTGTGTGTTTGTAATTTTCACCATATTAAATCTCCCCTAGGTCTCATTAACATGGCTAAGCATGAGTTTGGGCCCTAAACTCATTTGAAAATAAAAACCAAACACACAATCATTAAAATATAATAAGATAGCATACATACATTGAAGGGTTGCTGTTTGTCTGTCTAGAAAGGTTGCGAAGGAGACTGTTACACTACATAGTTACATAGAAAACCTCCTCCTCCATTAGTGGAGGAGGAGTAAAAAATGGCTGTAATTTTTTGGTACAATCCCGATGAATATGATGAAAGAGAGTAAATATGAGTGCACCTAAATACTCTCTCCATCTCCCAAAATATCCTAATAAAAGGGGTATATGACTCATTCTAGTTCAAGTAAAGACATATTAAATTAATATAAAAGTACTCCTAATCCACCATTTTAGTGAATTCTACACTATGCACTTCAAATCACTTCCACTTGCATCCAATTTGGCTCCATTTTCTTTCACTTTCCCCTCCAAAGTTATTGTCCAACAAGGTTATCTGTTGCTTTACCACAATGTTGCGTTCCAAAGGCTGTTTTCTCTAATATTTCTAGGTTTTCCAAATAAGGTTGCATCCAAAGGCTGTGCTATATAATTTTCTCATAAAAACCATAAAAAAATTATTTTTCTCAAATTAATTAAATACATTTTAACCACAAAATGCACTAATATTTTTCACTTATCAAATTCTCCCACACTTGAACTATGCTTGTCCTCAAGCATACAACCTAAGTTAAAGAGACAAATCACAACCTCAAAGAAAACAAGACAGATTATGTATTTTCAAAAGTTAAGAGCTCTAAACAAGTTCAAACTTTAATCTCAAAAATAAGGAAAATTTAGGCGTAGCAATTTTAATTTCCATATTTAACATGCAAAAAAGTGAACTTAAACTTCTTACTTTAATAAAATAGCAACATCATCTCACCAACCTATCACTCACACTTAGCGTTTAGGGTGATTTTAAAAGAATACCCTCATTCAACAACCTTTACCAATTCTAAACCATATGCTTGCCTTTCGGTCAAATCCCCACCACTAAGTTTACACTATCAAAAGGTCTTATGAGGGTTTTAATGTTGGGTTAAGGGTAAGGTTTGGAAAAATGGAAATTTTGTGTGAGATAGTCTTCAAAAGAGATTCTGTTGATGTTCCAGCAACATTCTTGAATCTACACTTCATTAAAGCAGACTGTCATTAAAAAGTAGAGAAAACCATTCAAATTAAGTTGTTTAAGGATCTCCCTTGAAGTATAATAACCTTCCTAACAGTAATTATTAAATATTTTTTTCTTCTTTTCTTTCGCTTTTTTTCATTTTTTGCAACAAGTATTGAACATAAGAGAACTTATAAAATTACATGAAAGGATGTGAAAATTATTGTTCTAGTGTTGTCATAGTCTTCTGCCAAAATAAATTTTCTTCCTTAGATTGTTTTGCCGAGCAAAGTATTCTTCTTCGATTGATAATCAAACTGGCCAAATTGAATGATAACAATCTCTAATGAAAAACTTTAGGTGTTTTGAAGAATCAAAGTGGAGGTTTTGGATGATGAAATGTGTTTAGGAAAGAAAAGGCTAAGGCACAAAGGAGGCAATCTAACGGTAATGAAAGATAAGGTTATTTGGTTAGAGGATAATTCTAATGCCTACATCTTCTAGTGTAAGCATTAAACGTGGCCTCAATAAGATTAGCACATGATTATAACATGTATCACATAAGTCTCACAAGGCAACTTCTAGCGCTAAAATCAAGTAACGTTGCACACTCAACAAGAAAATCAAAGTAAATAGATTATCATGAAGAATAGGCTCAAATTCGCACTGAAAAAAGGGACATTCATTTGATAAAAGATATTTCGTTGACGTAAAATTAAAAATTTAAAAACACTCTAATTGTACTTTCAAAATTAAACTAAACCAAGATTTTCACAAGAATTTCATAATGCAATTTGCATCCTTATTCACAACTTTCAACAGCCAAATTACACAATTTTAATAAGGTTGCGAATCAACAAAAATGTCAACAAAAAAAGATAGTAACAATCTTACATGCAAAGTTTATAGTGGGGTCATTTCTAAGCAAAATCTCAAATTTTAGCAAATTTTTTTCAACTTCAGCAAAATCTCAACATATAGTAGTGAACTTCAAATATTAAATCAGCAGCAGTCTTTTAGCACAACAAGAAGACAGTCTTTCATCACCAAACAATCAAATTCCAGCAAAAATTATTAAGCACACAGTATATTCCCCCCACACTTAAATTATGTCTCATCCCCAAAGCATAAAAATGTATAAATAAAGGGAGAAGGGGAAATGGTGAGACTTGTGTACCTCACACCAATGAGGAGAGTAGAAAAACTTAGTCTTCATATTTGAGGACAAGATTGTCATGTCCAAAAGGTGTTCCTCTCATGGATAAGCAAGGTTACCATAATTAGGGGCGAACAAATTTGGTTCAGCCGGATCCGAATGATCCAAATTAGTTCAATCAAAGAACCGAAATGCATTATAAGTTTTACCGAATCAAACAAAAATTATAATAGAATCTGAATCAAACTTAATTGTTGACGGTTTTTGTAATACATTTATAATAAAAATTCGATATTTTGTAAAATTATAATCAAATTTGATTCTTTGGTTGAACCAATTCGGATCGTTCGGGTCCGGATGAGCCAAATTTGCTCACCCTTAACCACAATCTCACTAAATTATTAGATTTTTCTTTTGTAAGTCCATGGATCGTCCCTGAAAAGGCCAGCAGAAACAATCATAAGATATTATAATATAAATATTAGCTAACTAAATATATACAAGTTCAAACAATTGGATTCAAACAAGTTGCTTCAATTGGTGTTTGGAGCGGGCACCGAGATTTGAGGATGCTCAAGGAGTCTCATATATGAATGTTGAAAATTATGGACTAATGTATTGATGATGTTATTGGGGGCATGTCCACAACCCTCCATGACTTCTTTTCCAAAGGATCTTTAATAATAGATTGTGAGATGTCCATGTGGTGGAAAGCTTTGAGGTTTTCATGAAGACTTTTGTCCATCAAGAGTTGGGAAGTAGTTTGGTTTTCCTTTGAAATCTACATCAAAAAGATTTTTCTCATCTTCAACAATCTCTTGATCATGCAAGATCTTCCCAACATATTTAATTTGTCTTAATTGGTCGGGAAAGGGAACCCTTGGTTGGATAATTTGGAAGAGGTTGCTATGTGGGGAACCTTTCCTCTAGGGAAGACTTTCTTGGTTGTGAAGTTAAGACAATCTTAGATTGCTCTTGAGAATATCCCTCATTAACCAATAAGCTTGTCATGGTGTTGATGAGAAAAGTTTAGGTAGTGATCAGGTTGCTCAACAAACAAATCTTCTTTCCCACCTACATCATAAGATTAATCCACAAAAATCTCATCAGAATAATCAACAACCTTACCATTTTTCTTGCATTATCCATGAAGTTGTTCAAAATGGTACTTTGGAAGACTTTCTCATCCATGTTTGTAGTGGTTAGTTGCACAAATTGAGTCTCCAAGTTCTTCATTGAAGCTTGTGTTTATTCAATGAACTCCCTCATCACATCTTCCAGGAAGGTTGCCTCGGTCCATATGGTGGCACAACCTTTTTAATAGACTGTTTAGGTTGTAGAATTGGTTGATGAGGTTACAGAGGTGATAGTTAAGATTGAGGGTATTCGTGGACATCATTTCTAGTTCATGGAAAGACAAACTGAGGTTGTTGGAATGATATTTGAGATTGTTTATTCAAAAACTAAGGTTGTTGGTATGATTTCGATCGTGTTGAAAGATTATTTAATCGTTATTTTAGCTCCTCATTTTCCTTTAAAAGATGTTTGGTATGATGCAAAGTTTAAGATTTTCTACGAATACCATTTGTAGGTTGTGCTCACCATCTTCCCAATGAGGGAAAAAGATCACATCCTAGGTCTCCAATTGCAAGTGCTTCTAATCAAATTTTGTGCTCATCGATTATTCCATTGTAGAAGATTTGCATTTGCATCTTGTGAATACTCGATTTTTCGGCTCCAAAAGTTAGTCGAAGTAGACAACGCAGCTCCGGTAAAAGTTTCCAGAAGCATGCCAATATACCACTCAAAATGTCCGCAACGGAACAAGGATCACAGAACTGATCTCAGATTATTTTTCGGAGGTCCGAAACTCCCGAAAATCATGAAAAACGTGAAAAAATGCACCGAACGTGTACGTCCGGCCAGGCAACAGTCCCGGCGCGCATTCGCCGGGAGTGTCGACCCCGCGCCGGC
>CAOJBJ011886888.1:0-13417 GCA_948291685.1 Euphorbia celastroides | reverse complement strand
GATAATTCTAACAATTATATGTCTGGTCGTCATCATCGATCCCTTCTAATTATTTTAGGATAAGGAACTGTTGATCAGTTAGGGTCTTTTTTACCAGTTCCTTAATGAGTAAAAGCTGATATTGTATTGCTCAGGCTCATGCTCAGCAGAGGAGATTCCCTCAACTACATGTGGTGGGCGGCACTCAACCGTCCGGAAAGCCTCATGGTTGGCATATTGATAAATCGCAATTCAAGATTGTGATTTTATAATGTTATTGGTGCCTAGACTTTCATTGCTCTGTTATTATATTCTATTATTCTTCAGTTTATTATATCTTATCAAAATTCAATGTTTCTATGAACAAGAAAGACTCGTTTTATTGCTTGACTGGATAAACACAAACATATTTCTGAGAGTTTGGCTACCATGTTCAAATGTACTTAGGATGAGGTGGTGGCAAGTACTTTTACTTTGCTTATACTCTTTGTTATTTTAGGCTTAATAACAAAATCAGTCTTGTTTTTTCATTTATTGCTTTGTTTGATGGATTTTTCTGTTGTATTTTAATCAGATGCACTAGAGTGTTTCAGTTCTCATATGGTTCTAATGCTTGCTTTCATGTTCCGTCTGTATAAGGTGTAGTGTTGACTGTATTTTGATGATGTGATCTGTTTCTTTCGTGCCTCAGAGGAGTCAGAGCTCCAATGTGTTCCTGGACAGTTCGAATCTGTTGAAGAGTATGTCAGAGTTTTTGAGCCTCTACTGTTTGAAGAATGTCGGGCACAGTTATACAGTACCTGGGAAGAGCTGGCTGAAACAAACTCTCATGTGATGGTTCGTATAAAGAACATTGAAAGACGAGAAAGAGGTACAAAGATAATGTAACTTCAGTATATTGATTTATATTCATATTTTTTGATTTTCTTTCCATTCTTTTGACTGGTCCGAACTTTTCCCTTCTGAGTTTTAGGCTGGTACGATGTGATAGTTCTTCCAGTAAGTGATTACAAATGGACATTCAAGGAAGGTGATGTTGCAGTTCTTTCGACCCCTAGGCCAGGAACAGGTTTGTTTTGATTGGTCTTTTGATGTTAAACAGTTTTGCCATAACAACTTATGTGTATTAATCTAATATTGTCAAGCAGTCAGATCCAAGAGGACCAGCACGTCCACAAATGAGGAAGATGACGATGTGGAGACAAGTGAACGTGTTGTCGGTACTGTTAGAAGACACACCCCTTTGGATACACGTGATCCGACTGGCGCAATCCTTCATATCTACATTGGGGACTCATATGATCCTTATAGGTCAGTTTATGAGTTGCTCTGTTTGATATTGCCAATTCGTTTAGAGTTGCTGTGCTTTATAAGACTTGCATTCTCTTTTTTGTCCTCCTAATATTTTGATATTCAACAGCAAGGTTGATGAGGATCATATTTTAAGGAAACTTCAACCCAGAACCACCTGGTATCTAACTGTGCTTGGTTCTCTAGCAACTACTCAGAGGGAATATGTTGCTTTGCATGCATTTTGCCGTCTGAATCCACAGGTATTTTCTTATGAAATGCTTTAGCTTTTATTTTATGTTACAGTTCATTAGACTTTAGTGATAAAAAACTTAAAGCTCTTTTCCTTCTTCCAGATGCAAACTGCAATCTTAAAGCCCAGTCCCGATCATTTCCCAAAATATGAGCAACAGACTCCTGCAATACCCGAGTGCTTTACTCCGAATTTTGTTGAGCATCTTCATAGGTCTTTCAATGGACCCCAGTTGGCAGCCATTCAGTGGGCTGCAACACATACTGCAGCTGGTACTGCAAGTGGACTGACAAAGAAACAAGATCCATGGCCCTTCACGCTTGTTCAAGGCCCCCCTGGGACAGGTAAGACTCACACAGTTTGGGGGATGCTAAATGTAATCCATTTAGTCCAATATCAGCATTACTATACTTCTTTGCTTAAGAAACTTGCACCCCAGAGTTCCAAGCAAGCCAATGAGAGCAGTTCTGGCAACATACCATTGGGTTCAATCGATGAAGTTCTTCATAACATGGACCAAAATCTCTTCCGATCTCTATCAAAAATATGCCCAAAGCCCCGTATGTTAGTTTGTGCTCCTTCCAATGCCGCAACTGATGAGCTTCTTGCACGTGTTCTTGACCGTGGATTTATTGATGGTGAAATGAAAGTGTACCGTCCTGATGTGGCCCGGGTTGGAGTTGACTCACAGTCACGTGCTGCTCAGGCAGTTTCTGTTGAGAAGAGAACCGAACTACTCTTAATGAAGAGTCGTGAAGAAGTCTCAAAATGGATGCAAGATCTGAGAGGTCAAGAAGCTTATTTTTCAGCACAAATAGCCGGTCTTCAAAAAAGACTTAGTATGGAAGCTTTAGATAACCGCTCTCAAGTATCTGTTGGTATTGACCCTAATCTTCTCATTGCCCGGGACCAAAACCGGGATGTTTTACTGCAAAATCTTGCTGCAGTGGTTGAAAGCAGGGACAAAGTCCTAATCGAGATATCCCGCCTCCTCATTTTAGAATCTCGGTTCCGTGGTGGCAGTAATTTCAACATGGAGGAGGCTCGAGCAAGCCTGGAGGCGAGTTTTGCCAATGAGGCTGAGATTGTTTTAACCACTGTGTCAAGCAGCGGTCGAAAGCTGTTCTCGAGGCTAACACATGGCTTTGACATGGTGGTTATTGATGAAGCGGCTCAAGCCAGTGAAGTAGGCGTTCTTCCCCCTCTAGCCCTTGGTGCCCCCCGGTGTGTCCTTGTAGGGGACCCACAGCAGCTTCCTGCAACCATCATCAGCAAGGCAGTTGGAACCCTAATGTACAGTAGGAGCCTTTTTGAACGGTTTCAGCAAGCCGGGTGCCCTACAATGTTGCTCTCAGTGCAGTACAGGATGCACCCTCAAATCCGGGATTTCCCTTCTAGATATTTCTACCAGGGCCGGCTTACCGACAGTGAAAGTGTGGTTGCCTTACCTGATGAACAGTACTACAAGGACCCTTTACTCAGACCGTACTTGTTTTATGATGTTTCTTATGGGCGGGAGTCCCACAGGGGTGGCTCTGTGTCTTATCAGAACACTCATGAAGCACACTTGTGCCTTAAGTTGTATGAGCATCTTCAGAAAACCCTGAAATCCTTGGGCCTCGGGAGAATCACTGTTGGCATAATCACGCCGTATAAGTTACAGCTGAAATGCCTTCAGCAGGAATTTTCAGCAGTTTTGAACTCGGAAGAAGGGAAGTTTATCTATATCAACACCGTTGATGCTTTTCAGGGGCAAGAGAGGGATGTTATTATTATGTCTTGTGTTCGTGCCTTGAGTCATGGTGTTGGCTTTGTGGCTGATATCCGCCGGATGAATGTTGCTCTCACACGTGCCAGAAGGGCACTATGGGTAAGTCTTCCTACTTGTACTTTCAAGTTTCAAGTTAATTTTTTTATATTGCTTATTTCATGATTATTATTAAAGGTCTATTTGAAATTGTTTTCTCACCTATTTTTCTAAAAAAGTTGCTCTCGCTATCTTCTTCTAGGATATTAGATTTTGGCTTTGAACAACGTATGTTGCCTCTTCCTGTTTGGTATTGTTGTCCTAGTCGTTGTCTCGTTAAGTTGCTCTTGCAAACTTTTCATGGATTAACAAATTTTGGCATTGAACAACACATCTTGATCCTTCATACGAATTAATTATGAACTTTCTTATTATCTTTCCCGAAACCAAATTCTACCATTTTCTGGGAAAATGGAGCTTCTGAGAAAGCAATGCAAACAGGCCTAATTAATTAGGAACTGTTTAATATTGCTTTCGAAAAGCCAAAATCTGCTGCTTCTAGTAAAAGCTTGAAAATACAGCTTTTCGGGACAACAACCTGGGGAAAAATTCCTTACTGCCCCAAAGCCACCTGCCTCTTGTACACACTACAACTGTATAAAGTGCCTTTTTGTTGTATTTCCTTAACAGGTCATGGGAAATGCAAATTCTCTGGTGCAATCAGACGACTGGGCTGCATTGATTGCTGATGCCAAAGCTCGAAACTGCTATTTAGATATGGACGCTCTCCCTAAACACTTTTTGGGTCTGAAAGGAGCAAATGGCAGAGGCTCCAACGGCTCTCGGGGTCAAAGATTCAGTGGAAAAAGGCACAGATCTCGGGATATGCACCTGGAATCGAGATCGGGAACTCCATCAGAAGAAGACGATAACACCAGTGGGCCCGTTATCCCTAGGAACGGAGGCTATAGATCCCATGATCTTGACCGGTCCTGGCAGTTTGGCCCACAGAAGAAGCAAAGCTCCAGGGTTAATGGAAAGAGAGACTTGTAGCGGGTTTTGTGGTCATGTGGATTCGGTTTCGGGATAGTATAACTACTCCAGCTGGGCCCACCTATCAGCATAAGCTGTTGGGTAAAATGGTTTAATGGCATTCGGTGGACATGTCCAGGTCAACCCATGTCTAGAGGTGAGCATTCGGTTTATTCAGATCGAACCGAACCGAATTGGGTCAACTAATTTACCGAACTTGCGTTATAAGTTTCACCAAACCGAACAACAATTATAACAGAATCCGAGTCAGACCTCATTGCGGTCGACTTTACAACAAATTTGTAATGAAAATTCGATATTTCGTAAAATTATAATCAAATTCGGTAATTTGGTTGAAGTAATTTGATTCGGGTCGATCTGGTTGAACTGAATTTGCTCACTATGTTCATTGGAGATATCTGATGACAATCTGGTGGTCTGGTGCAATCGGGAATTGGCATTAATGAAAATTGGAGCCCGAGTTGATGAATCGATGGTGCTTTGAACAAGTTGGGGGAGATTGAAGGTAAGGAATCTAACACAATTGGTTGGTCTCATTTCAACTTCTTGTGTTAAGTTCATGTAAGATGGCTATATGAATCTAGCAGGAAATTGGTTGGTGTTATGGAGAAAATTATGCATCTTTTTTCGAGTTATGATTGATGCCATCCTTGGGGTGCAAAGAACATATCGGGTTTTTAACTTTGCTCGATTTGTTCACCCGTACTGTGGGGAAACAAGCAGATTGGAGAGCCGGAATTTTTGCTATTGTACAGAAAAGGCAAAAGTGAAAGAAAAGGAAAAGAGAAGTGAAGGGATCGTGTTGTATAACAGCAATAGAGAAGTAGAGCCATTTTGTTACCTTGTATATACATCAACTGTGCAAATTCCAATTTGTTAATTTTTGAAATGAGTTGAGTGTTTGTTCATTTTTACTATGAATCCCTAATGTTATCGTGCATTCTGTAGTTTGGGTGGTAGGCAACGGTCCAAATTAGGGACATCACGAGTCCTTGAGAATTCTTACTTACCGCTCGAATAATATGTAGTTATTCTATAAATGTCATTCAGTGTGGTTCGTTTAGACTAGATTAGTTCGGTTCATATGCTATTCTCCCAGCCTAACTCTAATGTGGTTGAATGAAAAAGATGAACATGAACTTAATAATCAAAATTTATTATAGCTATGTTACAAATAAATCAAAACAGTAACAACCAAGACTTTCCAATTAAATACAACTACGGAATATTTTTTTTTTTTGGTAATAAAATATGAAATATTTTTAACAGTACGTTACGTGATGAATGGGAATAGAATCACGCATGTTCTACGTAGACTAGTATACAATTTTGTCATAAATTAAACTAAAAACTCTGTCAATTATCTTCCTTATTTGATTCCTTTTGAATGGTCAAAAAATAGCTATCTACTAATGCACTATTTTGCATCGATTTTGAATACGCCATATCAGCTATTTAATTTAATTAACATTTATGACTAATCAACTATTATTTCATTTGTGATCTCTCAGAAAATAATGCTTTAATTACTATTGATACTGACATATGGGAATCATCAGAAAGGAGCATCTCCTTAAAAAGTCCATAATTATTCAAAAAGTCCAAAGCTTTTACTAACTCACATTTCCCGGTTTCTTTAGTCCGATTCCTCCATGTGGGTGGATCCAAATTTGATAACTTAGTACAAATTGCAACAGGACCCATTTCTCCTTCTCGATTTCTCAGCCTGCCCTTTTAAGGGTTGACCACTTTTCCCCCCCATTGAAGGAGCTCTCTAAAGATTCCACTTTCTGCTGTTTTCTCAGACTTTAAATGGATCCCTCAGGTTAGTTCCTCGTTTTTGGGAATCCTGTTTGTTTGGATTGGTTGGGTTTTTTTTTGCTGTATTTGGTTGCTGTGTCGGGGATTTTGATTGCTGATATGAGTGTTATTGATCGGATTGGATTACATGTGTCAATTTTAAACCCTTTTGTGGCCAGTTGTGTTCTTGTTGAAAGTCCTCTTTTTTGTGCTGAAATTTTACTGCTTCTACACTGTGATTTGATGTTTTTATATGTGAGAAGAAAATGTCTTGTGTTTGTGGTGTTATCTTGTACAATTGAGTTTTCTTATATTTGGAATTCGATCTTCGAAACTATGAATTAACCTTTGTTAATATGTATTACTTCATTTATCTAATGGTTAGGTTATTGAAGCTTAATGAAATCTTAACTACAAGAGGAGAGTTTGTAGAGTAGACTCATGTTCAACTAATGAACATGTCCTAAAAAGCTCTGATTTGTCCTAGAGAAAGCAATATCACACTGGCTCTAATTAGCTAGTATCAAGAGCCAAAATATATTGTTAAATGCCGAAATCTGTTGTCATTAGTAAAGCCTGTGAGAAGAGTTTTTTGGAACAATAGTTGGGGTAAACTGATTCCAAACTGGCCCTAAATACATTTTCTGGTCCGGGTCGTACAGTTGTTTGAACGAACAATCTCTTGCTTGAACTCAACAATTGAAAAGATCCCAAATTTAACTGTTTTGAGCTCCCACTACACGTGTGGACTCTATTTGTTCCATGAATCAATGCAAGGAAAGGATAAGAGTTATTGTCATTTGAATTATGCATTCCTCATATGTGAAATTGTCCTTATCCCATCAGACAAAAATATTAGTACGTGATTAAGCATTCAGCCATTTGTTTTTGGAAACGTTATGTGTCCAAGCCTCCTAAAACTCTCAACTACAGTATTATTAATTTCAGTCTCTAATTGTAATTAAGGAAGTTGATTTTGATTACCGTATAATTTGAATAATACTGATGGAGGTTCACTTTCACTTAGCTCTTCCTTGGTTTTCTTCTTCAAAACTTGGAAATCGCATTATTTGAAGGTTTAGTTTCCAATATTGATATCTGAACTTTCCCATAGATGCAAATTAATGTCAACCAAAGGAAAGCTTTCAATCTGGTTACATCCTTTATGTTCATGTCATGGGTTATTTCTGATTAAATTTTGGTTCAACTATCCATCTTTGCAATTTTCTTTAAATGAAGAACATGTTAAAACGCCTCTGAGGATGGATAATGGCTAAAGATTTTTTCTACCATATAAGCTTTTTTTACCCTTAGATAATGTAGCTGAAACATTATACTGCATTGATTTACCATACTTATGCCTTCAATCAATTATTGAGTCTCAGGAAAACTTGCAATGAGTGAGGATCTGAAAAAATCATCTTCAAATGGCTTTGAGAAGGCTTTGACAACTGAAGAGCAGCTGGCAAAGGTAGACTTAAACTATGTTTATCTAGTTTTTTCACAGTTACTCATTGTGATTTTTGTATGATTGATAGAATATTTTGCATTTTTATGTTTGCAGATTAATGAGGTGAGAAAGTTGGTTGGGGTGTTGCCTGATAAGTTGTCAATTTATTGCTCAGATGCATCAATTGCAAGACATTTGAGGGCACGAAACTGGAGTGTGAAAAAGGCTACAAAAATGCTTAAGGAAACATTAAAATGGAGAGCTCGATACAAACCAGAAGAGATTCGCTGGGTATGTCCTAATCTTCATCCTCATTTTCAT
Source organism: Euphorbia celastroides (assembly GCA_948291685.1). Lineage (NCBI taxonomy): Eukaryota > Viridiplantae > Streptophyta > Magnoliopsida > Malpighiales > Euphorbiaceae > Euphorbia > Euphorbia celastroides. The sequence continues at coordinate 5,524 of CAOJBJ011886888.1, read as the reverse complement.
ACAATTTGGTCAAATTCATCATTAGCCCCCTGAACTTGGTCCAACTATCCGACTAGCTGCTCCTTAAACTTGCAAAAAGTGCACCAATTCGCCCTCTAAGTGCCACATGTCAGCTTCTAGTTGGAGAGAGAAAATTGAGAGAACAGTATCCTTGAAGTCAAACTGTGCACTTTTTGCAAATTTAAATTGAAACAGGGATCGTTTCAAAGTTTAGGGGGACAATAAACAAGATGAGACAATTTCAGTGTGCAAGTGATGTATTTGGCCAACAAATATTGAATAACATTATTTTCCTTAATGTTTTTCAAGCATTAAGTACTTTAAATCTTGCTTGTTGTTTAGGAAGAAGTAGCACACGAAGCAGAAACAGGGAAAATCTACAGAACAAACTACGTTGACAAACATGGAAGAACCGTTCTTGTCATGAGACCCAGTTGCCAGGTTTCATTTGACTTTTGCCACCTTAATGTCTTCAAACTTATAGCTACTGTTGTTTGACATTTATGAAATGAAATTTATGTTACAGAACACAAAGTCAACGAAAGGGCAGATAAGATACTTGGTATATTGCATGGAGAATGCTGTATTGAATTTAGCACCCGAACAAGAGCAAATGGTATGGCTAATTGATTTCCATGGTTTCAACTTATCGCATATTTCGCTTAAGGTCACCAAGGAAACTGCCCACGTTTTGCAAGACCATTATCCCGAGCGACTCGGGCTGGCCATACTTTTTAACCCCCCCAAGTTCTTCGAGCCGTTTTGGATGGTAAAAACATTAGTTGTGTTTGGTCAAATACATAGTTTACCCCCAAAGTTAACACTTTTAAAAGTTTCTATCAGCCCCCTAAAGTTCGCTTTCTTGCAGCTCTCACCCCTCTAAATGCCACATGTCAGTTGCTGATTCCAGAAAGAAAAATGACATCTGTGGCTGGCATTTAGGGGATGGGAGCTGCAAAAAAGCCAGCTTTAGGGGGTCGAGAGAAACTTTTGAAAGTTTCCAGGGGCAGTAGAGAAATTGTGGCCACTTAAGGGGGTAAACTGTGCATTTGGCTTTTCTTTTTTGTATATAGTTTATTTATATGTTCTTAGGAGACTATTTTTGCTGCAGATGGCAAAGGCGTTTCTCGAGCCGAAGACTTTCAACAAAGTCAAGTTTGTTTACTCAGATGATCTCAACTCCATGAAAACAATGGAGGATCTATTCGACATGGAACAGCTCGAGTTTGCATTTGGGGGCAAAGATACCCGAGGCTTCGACTTTACTGAATATGCAAACCGAATGAGAGAAGATGATAAAAAAATGCCTTTGTTATGGACTCGGGGGAGCCTGAGTTCCCCTTCAGCAGTCCCGGAAACATTAGTTGCATCTGCTGCTTCATTGGACCTTAGCGGGGGGATCGAACTCTGATGCTTCAGAAACTGATGAAACCGAAAGTTCTGAGGTTCCAAGGGTAGATTTGGAAATTGAGACAAATAAAGAGTCGGGAAATGTAGTTTCGGGTGAAGTTGTAGCGGTTGAGCCAATGAAGCACCGGCCTGGCTCGGTTAAGGTATGATGAACTCATAGCTTTCGGGTTATCTCTACTGACTTGTTACCTTTGTGAAGCTAAGTTCATTGTCTTGTTGAGTTTGACTTATGGATTTGGAAACTCAACATATGATTTTTCCTTGTTGAGTTTATGGGCATTAGGAATTATGTTATGCTGTTCTCCATGTTCAATGTTTAGGTCAACGTTGACTTGCCAAGTCAGATGCTAAAGGATGGTTTCTCTTTGCTTTTAACTTATGGCTTATAGCTTATAAGCAGATGTTAACTTATTAGAGTGTTTCCATTTGCTATTTTTTAGATTATAAGCAAAAGAAAAAAAAAAGCAACTCGAACTTCTCGGAGCAAAGAGAAACACCCCTAATTGGCCAAATTGACTCAATTGGAGTCAAAACGATGTTGTGCTTACTTTATTAACTTAAAAAAGAAGGTCATACGCGTCATTTGGAACTATAGTTGTCCCGACCTTTAGAATGCCACCCGTTATGTCTTAAAATGACAAAGAGTGCATTGGTTTACTCTTCGAATATTGCTACACCTTCTTTTGGAGAAAGAAAATTAGTAGACTTCCATCGTTGGAAATGCGAAAAATTTATTCGAAGTTGACACATGTGACATTGTGATATTAAGGAATATTGGACTTCTTTTTGCAAGTCTTGAACGAATATTGAAACTAATACCAGTGTACCACAAATTTCAATCAACATTGAAACTTTCAAGCCATCTCTCTACATGACATTGAACACACAACTACATTCTTAGTACCTTCTGATTACATGGTACAAATACAAAGTACAATTGGTCTCTCTAAGTTGCCTTGAATACAATACACAACACATATATTAGGAATTCACAGTTAAATTGTCTCTACTAATCTTCAAATCATACTTTGATAGATATTGGGTATTCGTCCCCTTCAACAACCAAAAATTGTGTCCCTTCTTCCATCACCATTACACCATCATCATTAGCCCTGCTAAAATCCTCACAAGGGCTCAACTCGAATTCGATTTCAGCATTCTCCCCTGCATTTAGTATCACACTTTTGAACCCGACTAACTGTTTCCTCGGTCTCCCGTTTCCCTTTCTCTCTTGCCTAGCAAACAGCAAAACCAGGTGCTTTCCCGCCAAATCCCCTTCATTCTCCACCCCAACTCTCACCGAAAACTTGCTCTCTTCACAAAAATCCACCCCCAAATCAGAAACCAATGCCCCCCGAATCAAATCTGAGCCGTCGATCGTCTTCAGTTTTGATGATTCTTTCAAGTGGAGCTCTTTTCGAGAGACATGGGTGAGCTTGTAGGAGTACTTAGAGTAGCTCAAGCCATAGCCAAACTCGAAGACATGATCTCCTTTGTAGAACCGGTATGTTCTACCCGGATAACCCGAGTTCGAATCGGGTCGCATCCTCATGTCGGTCATGGGTACTTTCACAAACTCCTGAGGGTACCAAGTCATAGGCAATCGCCCCCCGGGGTTATGATCACCAAAGATGATTTCTGCCAAAGCAATCCCACCCGCTTCACCCGGGTATCCAGCCCATAATATGGATCCAATGTTCTTGTCAAACCTGGCGAAAGACACATCAACCGGGCCCCCAAAAAAGGACAAGAATGATCAGGTTTTTCGATGACTTCGCAACAGTCTCAATGAGTTCTTGTTGCTTTCCTGGAAGGATTAAGTCGGTTCGATCGTGAGCCTCTCGTTCCTGAGTTTGATCCAACCCCATCATCAACACCACACGATCTGCCCCTTTGGCTATTTCAACCGCTTTTTCGAGTGAAGCCGATGAGCATTGAACCGAGTCGCAACCCCGGTGATAAATAGTGTTTTTGATGTGGTATTGTAGGGCTAGCAATGGGGTCACGGATTTGCAATGTGGGCCCGCGTAGTTCCCGAGTAGTGTTTCTACTGAATTGGCATTGGGGCCAATCACAGCGAGGGAAGTTGTTTTTGATTTTGAGAGAGGGAGGAGATTTTGGGAGTACACAACACGCCTTTGATTAAATTGAACATTCGGCCCCGCCTACTCCAGTCCTCGGAGCTCTTGCTGGACTTTAATCCACTAATCAATTCCTTTGCGGGCAGGAATCAAGCCTTTTATAATTGTCTCCGAAAAGCTCCTATTTCTGGATGTAGGATATGCCACTAAATCTCTCCGATCTAGCTAAGTCCTTTCAAAGGATATACCACTTCTAATCACTCACCAGATTTAGAAGTTAAGTCCCACTTTTCAATCTCCCGATTAAAAAGATTTACAATTCAACTTTTTCAAAAAAGTTTAACTTAGAACAGATTGAAATTAGCTTTTGTTCTCTTTGAATTTTTAAGCCGATTGCTTGCAAACTTGTATTGCTCTCGAAAGCTTGAAAGAATCAGCAGCTTCTTCATGCTCCAGGTTCCTTTATTTATAGGTTGGACAATAAATGCTACCGTTGGAGAAGATTGAATCTGGTTCGTTGAAGAAGTTAAGAGTAGGCGCATCTGGGCCGTTCCTTTGGCCGTTAGAGACAATTTAATGCTCGTTGTAGTTAGGAGTTTGTGCGCCAATAGCTTAACATAGGATTTCAGACATTCTGATGGTTAGAAGAACATCCTAATATCATTTGCATCAACTGTGTAGTCCACGCGCTCCGGTATTGGTTGGAAAGTGACTTTATGTCACTGTCAACATGTTGTTTTTGTTCTTTTGTGCTTCTCTCTTCATTAAATGCTCCGACAATTGGTAGAATGCATTTAATGCTCCCTGAGACCGGATTTGATCTTCTCTTGCACACTTGGACATTTTGAATTTGTTTGTGACCGGATCCACCTCTGTCCACATGGATTCCAGATCTTCTTTTTGCACTTTGACTTCTCGGATTTTGTATTTTCATTTTGATTTCAGGATTTTGTTTATCTTCAAACCTTCCTCGAAGTAGGTCGGATCTTTGACTTGGATCGGATCTTCTACTTTGGTGAGCCACTTCCAACAAAACTTGAGTGGATACTTGATGATAATAGTTTTACTGTTTTTGTTATTTATGTAATAAGTTAAAGTTAATTGTCATTCTCTCGAATCAAAAACTCGATTTTGTATATTTTTGTAACTTATCAAAAAATTATGCCATAGATATGTTATAAGTTGATCATTACGAAGAGCGGGTTTTTAGTATAAAGGCGTGTTACTATTTACTAATTATAATGGTATAACTAACTTATATGATTTTACTTGAAGTGCCATAATCAAAAGAACGTAAATAAAAGGAGCATTTATTTTATGTGTATCAACGCTAACTTGATTATTAGATTAAGTCTAAAGATTTTTCATAATGGGTAATTTGGTAAAATAGGAAATGATTTAGGGAAGATAGTAATTCCAATCATCCCTAAATGATATCCTCCAAAAAATGAAGTACTTCAAATATGAGGTACCTCATTTTGTTATTTCCAATAAAGTAATAGCTTGCATTTTAGTTTTGATTTTCTTTTATTGATTTTATTGTAAGTTTTTGTGTGAAAGGGAGACATATTAATATAGTATTAATAAAATATTAATACTTTAAATTAGGGAATGGAAAATGGGATAAATGGATGGAATAAAAACATTGTAGATTCTGTAAAATGGAGTTTGAGGAATGAAAAATGAAGTAATTTACGATATTTACTCTTAGAGATATTTTGATGTCTGTTGATTGTAGCCTAATTTATCTTCTTACGATGACATATATAAACAAAAGAATAAATATCTTAGATTGTATTAGTTTGACTGGATTGGTGCATTGTATTCAATGAGATGTTTATAAGGTAATTGTTGGATTATTTTGATTGTAATGTGAGAGGATGATAGCATTATCCTTATTAATAATTTTGAAGGTTGAAACAACGTGGCTTTAATTTGGTAATGTTATGTGTTTAGAATTGTCACAAGTAGTTAATGTGACAGGTATGGTAGTTGGTCGTTGAATATTCTCAATATATGCCGTTAATGATGCA
>CAOJBJ011885340.1:0-13410 GCA_948291685.1 Euphorbia celastroides | reverse complement strand
ATGTTAATGTTATGGTCATTGAAGCTGCAACCAATCCCTAAGATCTCAAAGCCCTTCGTTTTTGCTCTTTTAGGACCTGCGCTATTTCACACTATAGGCCACATTTCAGCCTGTGTTTCATTCTCTAAAGTCGCTGTATCTTTCACTCATATAATCAAATCATCAGAGCCTGTTTTCTCTGTTGTGTTCTCTTCAGTTCTAGGGGAAACTTACCCTCTAAAGATATGGCTTTCAATTCTCCCAATAGTTTTCGGGTGTTCCCTTGCTGCTGTAACTGAAGTTTCCTTCAATTTCGAAGGCCTATGGGGCGCTATGATTAGCAATATAGGCTTTGTGTTTAGAAACATTTACTCAAAGAAGAGTTTGCAGAGCTTCAAGGAAGTAAACGGCCTCAATTTATACGGTTGCATAAGCATTATATCATTGATTTATCTGTTTCCTGTGGCGGTTTTTGTTGAAGGGTCCAAATGGATTCAAGGGTACCATAATGCACTTGCAGCTGTGGGAAAACCATCAACATTTTACTTGTGGGTGTTGCTTGGGGGGGTCTTTTACCATCTTTATAACCAGTCGTCTTACCAGGCACTTGATGACATCAGCCCTTTGACCTTTTCGGTTGGGAATACAATGAAGAGAGTGGTGGTGATTGTGTCTACTATTTTGGTGTTTAGAAATCCTGTTAGGCCTTTGAATGCTGTGGGATCTGCTATTGCCATTTTCGGGACGTTTCTGTACTCTCAGGCTTCTGCTAAGAAACCGGTGAAAGTTGAAGGCGAAAAGAAGGATTAGAGTTGGATTTTGGATGTTTCATTTGTAGGCGAAAAGAGGGTTAAATTTGGGTTTTGAGCTTGATAGATTGTGTTGTTTTCTCTGTTGGCTTGTTTTGAGGATTCTGATACATTTTTGTTTTATAAGAGCATAGCCTCCTTCAGTTCGGGTGTCTTTTCATCTTGTGCAGCTTTCTTTTTGTTCCATTGGACTTCCTTCTTAGTCTCACTTTCAAGCTTTGAGTTTGAATGAATTAATGAATGAATGAACTGAGAGTTTAGTTAATTCGTCAGTTTCAGATATTGTCTTGAAAGTTTAGTTTCCATCTCAAATGGAAGTACGAAGAACAGTACCTTTTACTCTTGTTTTTGACATTAAAGAACAACCTTTTGCTCTTGTTAGCTTTGCTGTTGCCTAGCATATTCTAACTACTGGATGAACATCCTTTTGTTTAACTTGCAGTTGTTCTTCTGGATGTTTATTACTGCCTTAAAGCAGCCAACAATGGCATTTGTTATGATAGTTTTTGCAAAATGGGATCTCTCATGTCACAAAAATGGTGTTATATCAATGATTTTAAACAATTCAACGTTCTGTAATTAAATCTAATTGTGTAAAAATTGTTACTTAGAATCTGAGTATTTTTCGGAGGATCTTGCTATTTTTACAATTTTTCAAAGTGCATTATCATAATTTAGTTGAAAAAAAATATTTGAACTATTAAATAAATTATAAATTTGTTTATGTGGTGTATTGTACGTTTATTAATCATTTCACAAGTTTCATATGAAAATGAACAAGATTACTCATTTTTTTTAACATAGGTAATATTGAAAATCCTTTATCCGTAAAATTTTGAAAGCACAGTGCAACTCCACTAACTGTTAGAAACAAACACTTGTGAAAAATATGAAAGTTGATATATTTCTCAAGAGTCCCAGTGGCCTCTGTTCTTCCAAAACTGCGTTTCACCTCTCACAGTACAAGAACAATTGTACAATTTCCAATACCAAATAGCTTTATAAGAAAAGTAAGCTTGGATAATTTTGTATTAGACTTTCACGCGTTAACCCTGAAGTGAGAACAAAGTTAACTAATTCCATGCTTTCACCTGCTTCACATGATGTGAAATTACCTGTGGCTATTTCATAACTTACAAAATTAGTTCGTCCCCGAAACAAAGTTGAAAATATTCTAGTCCGACGATTGGGTTTGAGTTCTAGTTCTTTCAAACCGCTCATAAGCGGGTCTTGTTCGAAGAAAAAGCACAAACCCGGTAACCACACCGACCACAGAGACGCAACTCCACACTACAAAAGTCGTCATGTAACATTTCCGACCCATGCACACCATCTCCTTCCCCACAAGGCTCTGCAGTATGGTTCTACCGCCGGCGGTAGCCTCGGAATCATAAAGGATAGCAGCAAGAAGACCGTAGACAAGCGATCCAATGGGGATGTTGGTGATGAGAATGTTGTGGTTGACCCCCGCACTGTTGGGCCCGAACAGCTCCGATGTAATGGACACAGCAGCTGCGAATACAAACCCCGAGCTTAGCCCTACCAAGGCCGTGCATGCATACAACGCCTCCTTGCTCCCCGATAAAATCACGAAAAGGAACGCGATCGGCATTGGCACTATCGATGCTGCCAACCACCCAGTCCTCGCAAAGTACACCTTCCTGCATTTGCAAAAGTAGAGAACAAGTTGGTGCTATTTTTAGTTATTACAACATTGTCGAACTCAAAAATAACCTTCATCCCATTTTTTACCTAAAAGGCTCACAGAAACCAAATTGGTTCTAATGCTAGGAATACTTTTCGAAAGTCTAGTGCTTAAGATTAATTTTCAGAAGAAGCGATACATACTGATGCAAGAAATTGGGGGCGGCTGACAGCAGGCGGCCGAAGAATGAGAAGGACGAGTAAATGGTGATGACTGAATTAAGGTCGGTGTAGTAGCCAAGAGACTGCGAAATTTGTCCGAGATTATTACTATAAGCCAGCCCAATGGTTCCTCCACATAGATATGTGATGTAATACAGCCAGAAATCCCATTTTCGGACCGTCAAACAAAACGAGTGCTCTTCCCCAAGCAGAGTCAACCTTTGCTTCTCGACTACTTTCCCGAAACAACAACATACTTTGTCTACTGTGCCATTCGATATGTTGTCCCCATGTTCGGTACTTCCAATGAGCTCTTTGACAAGCTCGAGATCACTCGTGTCAACCAAGCTGAATCCCGAGGCGCGGGGATTGACACTGGAGTTGAAAGCAAATACATTCCAATTCTTTCGAAACACGAAAGGGAGGCAAAAGGGCAAGAGCAAGAGAAGAATAGCGCCCCCAAGGAGGAGTCGTGCTGCAGTCAAAGCGTTGGAGAGTGGGTTCAAGAGAAGCAAGTAGAGGCCCGTGAAAACGGCTAGAACGTAGAGTAGGAGAAAAATGTAAGAGTCGAGGGGGCTAGAGGCACGCGGGGATTGGCGGAGTATAGGGACAAGGGCAAGGGTGGAGACAAAGAGAGGGACAGTTGCATTTAGGAAGAGGTAAAGAGTGTTGTTGGTTGGATCAATTGCATTGGCAATGAGGAAGTATAGAGCTGCACTAACGCCGTTATAACTTGTGGTTAGGGATTGAGCTAATGCTCTGTTTGTGGGGAAGTTGTTTATGCATAGAACGAAGCTAACCGTGTTGAACCAGCATATGCTGCATCCTGCCGTCAAACATAACAGAAATACCTGCCATAAACAAAAATATATTTACTTTAGCATATTCATAAAAATTAATTAATACTTCAATATATTAGGCATATGTATAGTTAAGCATGATTCATGAATTATTTATTAGTCACTGATGGGAATAGCTTGAAGGAAAATAAAGATGTAGAAAGTTAAAAAAAATTGGAGTTGTTTTAACTAATATTTGTTGAGTGGATATTCTAATCTATTATAAATGATAAAATATTTAAATTTGTTTGTCTTAAACGACACCTGAGTGATATGTAGCTACCATTACAAAACATGACAATTAAGTGATAACAACTTGTCTAACAAATAAATTGAGAAAAGAAAATAAGTGTGTAGTTGGTTAAAACATATATAGATGCCGATTTGTGGATAAAATTATTTTTTATTTGGATAGGCTATCCTTATTTTGTATTTTATAAAGTAAACTTTGCTTTGTTACTTATCACCTTTAGATCAAGAGTTCATCAACTCATTTAATGTACTAAAGACAAAATAATGGTTACTCAAAATAACCATAAAATATTCTTTGTCTATAATTATGTACTTATTAGAGAATTTTACTTTTCAACCTTAATTTGCTAGAGCGCTTGAAAATTATTAGACAAAAACTAAGTGTAAGTGAAGAAGATGAATTTTTTTATTTTTAAATGAATGTTTGACAGAAGTTTAAGCGTAAATAAACAAAAACAAAAGTTTGCTATTGGGGGAAACCGTTAGCTATGTAGATGAGAAAGGTAGGTGAGTTTTCTACATCACAAGTCACAACCAGCGCCCAAATGTAATTTTGATCATTAAAATCTTAATAAATAATTAAATAGACCACTTACTAAAGGAGAAAACTTTTCTGATCCCTATTTTATTCATACCGTTCACTTACTAACCTTTTTTTTTTTTTGTCATTTTATCAACTTAGCTATCATAATTTAACATGTTTGACCAATGGTGTAATGTGTATTGAGTACATTTAGCTCTTGTTTTGTTTCAATTATTGTAGTAGAAATCCATCAATTAGTCTGCTAATTCTAAGCCACATAATCTTCCTTAACAATTAGCACATCTACGTAGCCAATGCAAATATCATAATTTGATTATTTTGTAAACAATTACTCCAACTAAATGAATTAAATAATTTTTTTAAGAATAAGTAGTTTACAATTTCCCAAACATTTTATAGATAAACTTTTCAGCCTACAACAGAATTTTAGCTAATTTTGAACACTTACTAATTAAGTCGATCCTATATAATAAACAATAATTATTTTTCCAAACACTGAACTATATTTGGGTTATCAAACACACATGCATTTCATTCTGTTGCAAATTTCATAGGGTTGGTTGTGCTATCTCTAACTTATACAACTAACTTTCCCGAGAAACAAACAAACATTTTCCTAGGAAAAAACAAAAAGAGAAAAGGCAAGAAATTACCAGAGAATAAGGCAAGGAGATGAAATTAGCAATGAGAAGCCATTGAAGGCCATAGGCAAAGAGACCCAAGAAAGCAGGAAAGAAGAGAACTGCCCAAAGAGGAAAATGCAAAAGAGAAAAACCCGAACACCATCCGAAAGCTTTGCCCAAATCCGATGCAATTGCTAAGAAATTGAGCTGGAGCTGAGAAATTCCAAGAACTGATTTTAAAGTAGAAGAATAAGATGAGAAATCTAAATTTGTTCCTGTGAAAGCTTGAATCCATATAGTTGCTACAAGTATCATCCATTTTCTTGTTTCTCCCTCCATTTATTTTTCTAAATATTAATGAGAAAAGAGAGAGAAGGGACATTTATAGATTAATAGTACAACTATTTATTGGTTTTTATACAATTGACTTGCTCCCTCCAATACCCAATAATTTGAATGCACGCCAATCATTTTTCATTGCAAAAATACATTTATAATGAAATAACTCTATTTTAACTATTAACAACTTATTTAATAAATAATTGAATAAACTTGACTATATTATTAGAACCCAATATAGAATTTTCGAATGTGCAACCCAACTTTCATAGACAACAAATTTTCAACCTCGTGATCTTCAACGCGAGTGATCAACGGTTGTTTAGTTAGTGCAAGGTACTGTGGAAGATACTCCTATGAAATTGGATATGTTTTATAAAACAAAATGCAATTATTCTTGAGTTTGTTTGAATCAAACGGGAAACCCATAGTTGAATAAATTATAATAAAATAACAAAATAATAGTGTTGGTCCGTTGGCTTAAATCCCTTAGACAGAGGGGTGAATGTCTTTATAATTTAAGTTTACACAATTTATAACCAGTTCAAAGGTTCACCCGAAAAGATCAGTGAAACAGGATTTTACTGAGTTGATATCAGATCGAGTGAACTTGCATTCGATAGTTTTGGGTAGATATGTTATAAATGGCAGCTAAAATGCAAATAGAGTTAGTAAAATGGTTGAGAACTTAAGAACTTCACACATCGATTTATACTGGTTTAGCAGTCTGCACCTACATCAGCCCTCGAATACCTTTTCCGATATTTAATCTGCTAGTGAGCTCCTTATCAATGGAGAAACATTCTTATAGTGTATTTCTCGATTATAGTGAGTATTCTCCTTTAATAATTTAACTTTACCCCACCGTTACCCCCTCCAACAGTCTACTCAAAATATGTAAAAAGAGATTAGTTCAACACAGAAGTGAAGAAATTTTACAATCAGATATTTAATAAAAGATTGATTCTAACAATTTCTCTCTCTCACTCAGTTTTCTAACAAAGCAGATGTGAAATGGATTGCTTTTGATGATTTTTTGCTTCAGCTTTTGATTCAACAAAGATTCAGCTTTTTCTCGTAAAAATTTGGTTCTTCTTCTCATGAAACTTCAAGTCTTCAAGCTTCAAGTAGCCGCTGTTGAATCTTCAATTAGCCGTTTCTAATTAGCGTTTGAATCTTAGAAATAATTTAGTACTCATTGTGAAATAGAGCTTCCTTTAATACAAAATCTTGACGTGATTAGGCTAATTTGAATCCGTTGTGAGAGATGATCCACGAATTATGGTCTTTGACTTTGACGTGGCAGAATTTAATTGGTTCTTCGTACATCTGGCGTTGGTAGCGCGGCATTGTCAAGCAAGTGTCATTGTCAATGCCATGCTTTTTTATCTTGTTGTGTTAAATGTCATTTCCTTTTTGTCGGGAACGGAGCCTACTTCACAGAAACAAATTTAACTTTAATTAAATATATTAATATTTCTCAATCAGTGTTAATATATATATCCGGAGTAAACTATAAAAAATCTTGTGAGAGGGCGAACCTTCTTTTTCCCCTTCCCCATCCATTTGGTTCTTGAGAGTTGCCAAAAACGGTACAAATAAAAGAAGGGTCAAAAAGGATTTAACTACCACAGACTTGGAGACAGGGGTTGCCTATCACGGTACATACTCGCAGCGGGGGGAGAACTTGCATCAAAATTGAGGATGATGCCCGAATATCAGGGCCTGTAGCACCCAGTATCCTCATTGAAAAAGTATTTGGTGGCTATGATGTGCCAAAATCATTTGGTTTTAAAAGAGCTGAAAACTATTGCTTAAAAGCAAGTCATTTTCACAAATACAGTTTATAGTCGCCACCTGGTTCAGCTCATAACCAGGAATTATCAAAGAAATGAGTTCTCCAAAAATGTTTACTCACGGTATCGATCCAACATTAGCATGACACAAGTTGAAATAACTCACAATATGGTGTGCCTAGGATAGATTTTATCACATGGGTGATTTTTTAAAGTAAAACAATATACCCTGCAAAATCACTTTGTTAGTCGAGTGCAAGTTAGAGGTACTTACAGAGTATCCTTGCGTTTGTTCACAATATAAAATTCTAAAACCTCGAACAGATGCTTTTGGGTGCAATCAATCAATGCAATAAAATTGGGCTTAGAAGCCACAAACCCTCAATTTACGTTTCCTTGTGGTCGGGTTCTTTCGATGGACCGGTTTAAGACCGATTGTGCAATTTTTTTGGAGAACTTTGACAGAACTTTGGGTTCAATTTTGGTGATTTCTGAATAGGTAGGGCCCCTGATTTTGGCAGAGTTTCGACTAGGATCAAAAATTTGAAAACAATTCAGGAGGTCTAGTATAGAGATGACTTATGTATTATTAGTAAAATTTAGGCATATTTATATATTGTTGAAATTCACTTAATTTTTATGGCATTCACACCGAAATCTATGACAATTACCCATTGGAAAGGTAATCCCTATATATAGAGAGAATGTAATGTGCAATGGGCCTATAATGGAGGCCTAAAAAGTCTGTTTGCCTCTTTCTTTCTTCGCCTGCTTTAACACTGTCTATCGCCGCAAAAGCCAAAGGTTCAACAGGTCGGGTTTTACTACAATTGCTTGAAATGTGGTTGGATAACATCCTTTTTCGATTGGGTATGACGTCAACTATTCCTCGAGCCCGCCAATTAGTTAATCATAGACATATTTTAAAATTCATTGTTACGTTTTCATATCAAAGTGAAATAGAGTACTTAATCTTTTTTCTTTCATTTAATGCCTATTGGTGTTCCAAAAGTCCCGGATTGGGTTGGGGCTGGGCTTGATCGGGTTTGTCCTTAAAAACACCAACTCAAACTCAGACCAAGCTCACAATAAAAATTTTAAGCACGGGCCGGGCGTATAGAGTCAAACCCAAGCCCGACCCATAGTCCATCACTAACTTTTTTATTTTATTTTATTATTAAATAAATTATAAAAGAAAATAAAAATCTACATAAATTTTACATATAACTATATAGTATAGTTAATAATTTAGTAAATTAATATTAAAATGAACATATAAACTATTAAATATAATATAAAGATGTAAAAAGTATAATTTTCATTCATCGAGTCGGGCTCGGACTTTTATACATATATACGAAGCCTAGCTCATCAAACTTCGAGCTTTATCGGACTTGGGCTGGACTTAATAAAAAGATTGATGTCCAAGATCGGCTCATAGAACCAGGCTCGGGCCGGGAGGCGTGCGAACACCTCTAGTTAGCACCTACACCTACACAACATTTCTGCACTCTTCAGCTCTCTGATCTCTCTCTATCATCAAACAAAGGCGCGCTTTTTCCTTGTCCTTTTAATATAATTTCTCAATTATTAATGGGAATGATTTGTTTCTATAATTATCTTCCTTCAATCTGATGCCTTTCATCGAAATTTTGATTCATTGAGTGCCTTAGATCCTGTATTCTGCATTGATGTCCGATCTTTAACCCTAACTCCTCCTCACTGAGAAAGAGTAGGAAAATAAAAATTGTTGCTCATGTTGTTATTGAAGAATCTGAATGATTTCTGTGCGTTGTTTGGGTTGTAGGATATAATAGCAACCCTAAGAAATCTGAAAATCAAGACGAGCACTTGTAAAAGGATTGTGAAAGAGCTCCATTCATATGAGAAGGAGGTGGAAAGAGAATCTAATAAAACAGCTGACATGAAGAACAAAGGAGCTGATCCTTATGACCTCAAGCAACAGGTGGCAAACTGCAATTGGCTATCAATGCTTTGAATTTGATTTTGCTGAATCTGTAGATTTTACGCAGGAAAATGTGCTTGCTGAATCGAGGATGATTGTTCCAGATTGTCGAAAGCGCCTTGAAGCTGCATTGGCTGACCTTAAAGGAACTTTGGTATGATATCTAACTAAATTGCTGTACATTTGATAATCTTCATACCTTGCATTCTGATGTTTTATTGCTTCACCTTAAAGATCCAAGATAAATTTTGTTATCCTATTCAATGTTCTTCAATCATTGTTGCTTCATTGATCTTCATTGTATGAGAATTTGCTTGGATTGAGGTTTTCGTGGGCTACATAAAGGAGAGTTTATTTTGTAAGAATATGAGATGCAAATAAAGTGTCTTGTTATTGTGTCTGATTCCGGTGATTGTCAGCTAGATATTTGGCTTTTTCTACAAATGAAAGAAGTAGCCCCCTTTCTTCTCTGATGACACATGCTTTGGGATTATCAGGGTGGATAAAATATCATTGTAAATGGAGATTACTGCGTCCTAGTTTTTATAAAATGAACGAGCATGACAAAATAAGTGCTTCATGTAGTTATATTTCTACCTTATTGGAGAAATAGAAGAGTGAAATACTTAGGTCACAATGTGCATTGATGGCAGTCAAGGTTTCTATAAATTAATTAATGGCCAACGTGTGTTCCACTTCTTGATTTGATCTTATGGCATGAGAAATTAAAATTTGCAGGCTGAACTGGACGAGTCAGGTGATAAAGAGGGACAAGAAATCGAGGATGCTCGTAGGACTATTGCAGAGGTTGAACAATTGTTTCAAGCAGCTGATGCATAGGACGAATTGACAATTACAATGTAAATCTTTTGACTGTGATGTGAATGCCTGGTGATTTGCTTTCCCATTTATATATTATGGGCATCAACTCTCACTCGGATGGATTTTGATACAATTTGTTTTGTGCAAGCGTGTTAATGGACCGCATAGTTATTTATCTCCTTGTTGTAGAAACGTTACTGCTATGAACTCGTTCAGTTCTCTTAAGCTGGTGTTAAGAAATCCCATTTCCTAAATTATACCGTATAAGAATGCGGTCTATGGGTTTTCATTGTGTTGCTACACATACATATGGTATTGCAAGAGAAAAACTTGCAAAACAGAATGAATGAAATTATAAATATTTGTGAACTTGGACCATTCTTTTCTGTAGAAATTAAAGTTAATTCCTGATGCCAGCCAGCTGAAGGAAATTTAAAAAATAACTCATTACAAACAAGCAAACTTTACAATATGTTGTGCTCGTCACTTATCTAATTATGATCAATGAAGGTTGTAATTTTGTAGTTAACAGAGCTTGTCTTCATTAATGAAGGAATGTATTGTAGTAAAAAGCATCCTAATCACAAAGCCTTGTTAATTGTCCAAACTCAAATTTCACATAACAGCTTCACATTCCAACCAAAAAAGTGCATCCCACTGTTTTTCCTTAACTCCATTTTGTTCACAACACTAATATATCAGCCAAAAACTTCTGGAAGTGAACATGAATTTCTTGCACTTACTAGATGTCACAAAAAGTTACTGGATGATTTGCTGTTGGAAATTGACAATTTGTCGCCTCTGTTGAGACATTTGTACAAACATTATGAGGTTATTCTCTCTACCACTCGTCTTCTATGTACGTGAGTGTTCGTGGCCAACAAATGGATAAAACGAAAAAGGCGGTCTTCATTGTTTGCCAATACAAGTAAATAATTAACTCCATTGTAATAATCAAGATCGCTTTTGCCAGTGAATCAACATGTGTACATGTAGTCGGGATCCAAGTACCCGAATGTTCTTTGAGCATCAGCTGTTAGATTAGTTGTGTGAAATGGGATTGATCAGAGTCTGAGACTTTTGCACGTAGCAGTATTTTTGAAGACTTTTGCACAAAAGCAAACAATTTTTGAACTACTTGATGATTACAAGCTGTGAACTCCTGAGGAAAGAAAAAGAACAATAACAGAAATAATCTGAAATGAAATCATCTGAAACATAAAACACATACGATCAAGAGACAAAGAATACATTTGTTGTTGATGTATAACCAAACATAATAAACAAAGCATCGATCTTTTATCAATGCATTTGCAATCTTTCGCCATGTATCAACAACAGATGACTTCTTCTTCTTCCCCAAATAGCTTATTGCGCCTTTTAATTTTTTTTTTTTAAATTTGTTACTCATGACTTCCTGAACTTGGTAAGGCGTCACCGGTTTGCCATAAACGTCACGTGCCAAATTCTAGTTGGAGAGAAACAAAGGAGGAGAATTAAAGACCATTCTAAGTTCAAATCTGATGTTTAGGTACCAATCTTGTGTAATTTTTGCGAGGTGGAAATGAAAGGGATAAAAACAATAACAGAAAGTCTTACAATTATCCAAGTTATTTTGGCCAAGTACGAAAGGAAAACAATGAATTTGGCCTATATACTTGAACTTCGAAAAATAAGATTCTAGTTCCATTATTTCAATATGGAGTTGGTGTGCTAATAAACTATTGTATCAAATTGAAAGCAAGAAATTGGTGGCTAACTATGCAAAAGAAATGAAAAACTCGTTTGTAATGATCATTGAGGCCATACTAGAGAGCCTAAGCAAGTCATGAATTTCAACAAAAATAACGGTGAAGAATTTTAAAGAGGGAAGGCAGTTAATGATACATCAAATGGAGAAATGGTTTCTTTGTAAAAAAACCCAAATTATATACTAAAATTTCACACGTTAATGGAGTTTTGCAAAAATTTAATCAATGATCCTAGTGGGTGCTCTATGGAAGCTTAATTTCGGGCATTAGTTTGTAAATTAACTGAAATCATATTGAGTGTTGCTTATTCTTCTAACACTCCATTCTTTAAAAGAGTTTGTTAACTATCATAATCAAGGCAGGTAAAAGACGTATACAATTTCCCTCAAAGAGACTAAAAGTAAGTTTTTTAAGAAATAAAATCATAGCATAACTACATTTTAAAATTCAACCCAAATACCCACGAACAAAATAAATAAATTAGTAAAGCATGACCTCAATTTTGTTTGAGGCACGGTTTTTTTTTTATGATTCATTAAAGTATGATATGATTTTTTTTAAGTTCAAAAATTTATTGAATCAAATAAGGGATGATATGGGATGATATGGTATGATAGAGTTCTTTTACAATATAGGGGGGCCATATTAAACCACCGAAATTAAGGTTCACAAAAATCAGAGTTCCATGGTTTTGAGAAAAACATACTATGAAACCATATAACCAAACAAGTGATTTTTAAAACTAAACCATGTTATACCACACCATGTAGAAACATGGATCCAAACAAACAAGTACGTTGATCCTTGTGATCATGCTCTGTTGGATCAGCTCACTGATAAGACAACCCGCTGGAGAAGGAGCTCGCTGGAGGATCTTGCCGAGAAGGAACTCGCTGATAAGATTTTACTCTGGCAAAAAGCGAAACTAAGCAGCTCAGCTTTCAAAATTCAAAGTCACACTGAGTCTCTATCTTGCTGAGAAAGTGTGAAAGTATTTAATGTGCAAAATAGTTGTCTACTTTCGACATAAGGACAACGCATTTAACGCAGTCTAAAGAAAAGACAAGCGCGCATTTAATGCATTCTGAAAAACACAGGAGGAGCGAAGCAAACACGGAATGACGCATCTGACACCCTGAAATTGCGCAGCACCTAATTCTGGTAAAAAGGGAACCTTGGGAAATTTCATACCAATCAAAATCCAACAACTCAAGGTCAAAGCTTCGAAATTCAGAAAATGCAGAAGACCGAGTCTCCAAAACAGAAAAGCCTCAAATCAAATATTATCGTTGTTAGTAACGGGTAGAAATCTCTAACTTGCAGTTAGAAATTTTCGAACGTTGGAAAAACAACGGTAACATTTTCTTTGACTATAAAAAAGGATCAAATACGAAACAAAACAACAAGGAACTTTTGCAAAAGTCAACACTCTATTCAAATCTCGTCTCAAAGAAAAATTTCCATCAAGTCTCAAAAGCTAATACATTCGAGAAAATCACCAAGCAGCAGTTAGAATCTTTAAATATGTTGTAATTTATTTTCACGATCTGTGGGAAGAAAATTCCATAAATTTTCTTATAAACTGAGTGAACTGTTGGAGAGGGTATCCAACAATTTGGTTAGAGAATAGGAGAAAGAGGAGGGTACTCAATCTCTGGAAAACTCTGTAAGAAGACTGCTCCGCCGATAAGGAGACACTAGTGGATTAAAGCTCGGAGAGGGTATCCGGGGACTGGCGTAGGCACATGTTGCTGAACCAGGATAAAATCTCACTGGTGATATTTTCTTATTGTGCATTTTTCTAACTCATATCATACTCAGCGA
>CAOJBJ011885333.1:0-12269 GCA_948291685.1 Euphorbia celastroides | reverse complement strand
CGCTTCAGTATTGGTTGGTTGGTGACTTTATGTCACTGTCAACTTGCTGTCTTTTATCCTTTAGTGCCTCTCTCTTCATTGAATGTCTGAAAATTGGTGGAAGAGTGTTGATTACACCTTGAAGACCGGATTTGATCTTCTTTCACGTTTTTGGACATTTTGAATTTGTTTGACGCCGGATCCTTCTCTGTCCACGTGGATTCCAGATCTTTTCCCTTTTGATGTAGTTCCAGAACTTCTATATCCAGACCTTCTCTTTTAAATTTGACTTCAGGATTTTGTTTGTCTTCATACTCTTCTCAAAGATGGAACGGATCTTGTCTTAGCACTAGTCATCTGATTTTTTATGCCTCTTCTAACAAGCTCCTCCATTTGATGAGAACAAAATCCTAAGGAAAAGATTCAAACAAATAACAGTAATAATATCTCATACATACTCCCCCACAATCCTAGGCATATTAAATATCTACTCCCCCCATAATCTCAGCCTAATTGCTTCAAGTTAAAATGAAGCAGATTGTGATGCGTATTCTGGATCCCACTATTATACTTATGTTGTTAACACTATGTTAACATCCATGAAGTTCCGATTATAAGTACAGAGTATAATAGTAAAATGCCAATTACAAGAAGCTTAAAGAAGATAGTTAACAATATTACATTAAGAACCTGTCTACTTCTTCTTCTTGAACTTCGAGGCTTGCTCTGAATGTTCCCTTTGTCGAGCAGCCTTGTCTTCTAATGCTTCTTTTTCTCTTGTGGTTAGAGAGTATCATTGATTGCATCTTTGGAGTTTGCTTATGACTTCTCCTGAGTATGTTGCTTTATTCAGGATCAGTTAGTGAGAAGCTTTTCAGATCCGGAGTTGTGTAGTGTCTGGATCTTCAATCTTTGTCCTCTGGAGCTGTGTAAAGTCTAGGCTCTTTTTTTTACTGAATTTCTAGATCCGGAGTTATATAGTGTCCGGATCTTCAGTCTTTGTCCTCTAGAGCCGTGTAGAGTCCAGGTTCTCTTTTTCACTTGATAGCTTCTTTCGGATCTACTGCTGCTTTCCTTTACTTGCACCTTTGTCATCAGTGATTTCATTCTTTTTGGCAGTGCTTTCATTCTTTTTGGCTGCAGCTTGTTCCTTTGAGAGAGTTAGATTGGCTGTTCATCGAGATTTGCTTGAGACTCCTTTTTAAGGCTTTGAGTCCGTTGGAAACTGTTCTTCACCAGTTCTAGCTCGTTGTCTTGATCCTGTAGCTTTGCTCTTAAACTGGACTCCGGAGTCATATTAATTCTGGACTGTTTCATCGACCTTTGCTTTGTATCAGCTTACTTCCTTTCTTGGGAGCTTTTAGGGTTTTGAGAGCGCTTGATGCTTTAATTCATGATGAAGATATATGAGAGGGTAGCTC
The DNA here is from genome assembly GCA_948291685.1 of Euphorbia celastroides. NCBI lineage: Eukaryota > Viridiplantae > Streptophyta > Magnoliopsida > Malpighiales > Euphorbiaceae > Euphorbia > Euphorbia celastroides. The sequence goes on along the minus strand of CAOJBJ011885333.1, from coordinate 10,869 downwards.
TCACACTCTTATTTTCCTCTGATAAGAACCTAGAGCAACATCATGGTTTGACTTCTATTTTGAGACTTCACTCTTGTCTCATTACTGGAGTTGAATAGAGTTCGGGGCTTCATTTAGACTTTGGAACTTGTATAGTTTAAGTCTTAAGCCTTTTTGGTTCCGGAGTTGTGTTGAGTCTGGATCCTTGATTTCTTCTGTTCCAGACTTCCGTCTTTGTCCTTGGACCAAGATCTTCTTAGTCTTATGGTTTGGACCTTCAATCTTTTTTCCTTGACTTTGATAATTTGTTTCCTTCAAACCTTGGTGAGTTATTCTTACTTTGAATAACTCCAACAGATTGGATGAGCGATTTACCAAACTTGAAGAAGGATCTAAACCCGAACTCTAAACGAAACTCACATGCAAAGGAGGAAACTTTTGACTGCTTCTTCCTCCCATCAACCATCCACCACATCTATAGTTCGATTCTAGCAAAAATTGATGAAAAAACATCGTTTCATAAGGCCTCAGAGACAAGGTGCAAGCTTAAGTCTCAAACTTGAAAAAATTTGTTGTTTCAACCTTTTATAGCCCTTTCTTTAGCATTTGACAGTCTCGCTGTCACCAATGTCACATTTTTTGACGAGCCATGAAATGACGGTTTTTTCGTTGGTTCCTAGCAGAGTTGAACTAGATGTGGGAGGAAGAGGTCGTGGAAAGTTTCCTCCTTTGTCGAGGAGTTTTGCCTGTACTTAGGTTTTGGTTAAGATCAAGTCTAGTAAACAGCTCGTTTGATCGTTAGCATCTTGATGCCCGATGTCTCTAACGATGCATCAATTATGGCTGCTATCAATAATTGAACAGGAAAATTTTGACAAAATATGTTTCAAATCATCAACAAACTCATAACATGATACCATCCGAGTAAGATCTACATTTGTATATTCACATATACCAATCAATTAAACTACAAAAATATTTTATCAAAGTTACCCAATTTAAGCTTGATTAAGATCTATAAATTCAGAGCAATCGTCGATACTTGTAACTAAATCTAGATCTATTATGTTGAAGTTTGTTTTATTTTTCTTTATAATCAAGAGAACAATGAGATATATAATTACCTTTGGGCGCATTACTTCGGAGGCACTTCCTCTCCTCTTCTTCTTCATTAAGAACTGATGATTTCTTTCTCTCTTCTTGAGTAAGGTGGAAGCGGCTGTCATTTAGGGTTTGATAAAATGAACGTATATATAGCACATTTCATCAGACCTAATGTCATGTTAGGGTATCATATTTATTATGATACTATGTTTGGATTTTCAATTTAATAATTACCTTACATATAAAGCTCACCTACCGATGTATTACTTTTTAAAATATCTTATAACTACTTAAAAATCTTATTCTGTTCTCATTTTTTGTTCCGTTTACAGATAAAAGTTGCCATTGCATAAATTAATGAGTGAAAACTTGGCATTAAGGAAAATATGAGGCTTTGATTTCCGTCGAATATTTGGATTTACATTATAGTTTATGTCACTCTTGGAAAAACTTCTCCATAGATTAAAAAGTGTGCAACTTCATAGGTAGTAACCAACACCATCAAATTAAATAGAGTAGTTCTTAAATTTGAAAACAAACCAAACTAGGGGTGGATCCACGTTGTGGGGAGAAGCCCCTGAGATTTTGTGTGTATATATTTTGTTACTTGTTCTCCCGTCGTCATCGTTTTCTCTCCCCCTTTCAGATCCTGCCGCCGGGAACCCCTCCCCCTTGAGATCTCACCATCGGAAAAGCCTCCCTTTAAATTTCACTACCGTTCCACTGTTCTATCGCTCCAAATATCGTCGTAGTTCTGTCGCTTCAGTCCGCAAATTGTTGCCTTGTTGGTATACAATATTGCTATATAGAGTTGTCTTTTCTTATGTTATTCCATTGCTTCTTTTTACTGCCTAAATTGGGTTTTCTCTATAGTGATTTCTACAATGTGAACTTCTGTTTTGTTATCTGTAAATAAGCTTTTTAGTCATTTAGAGTGACTTTTTTATCTTCTTACTTAAAGATATTGTATATATATGAGAATGGTCACATACTTTTTTCCTTATGCCATAATGGAAGCAGTGGAGCTTGATAATGCCACAAAATGTGCATAACATTTTATATTGAATAAATGGTGATTACTATTTCATTAACATTGCTCCAAATTTCACCTTTTCTGCAATCTTAATCAAAATCATGGCTGTAGCTTCTATTTCATTTTAAGATTTAATATTCATCTTCCTCTATACTAAGTTATTTTATTTGTGGATTTTGCATTCAATCCTTTCAATGTCATAGTTATTCTCAGTATATTAAGTTCCCACCAGACGTTTGATGAAATTCTTGAAATTGAATGCATGAAATTATGGTACATTAAAGACATTATAGAAGATTATAAGATGTTTGAATGCATAAAAGTGAGGTTATAAGAGGTTTAAACACAAAAAAATGAGATTATAGGACATTATAGGACTATAAAAATATAAATTTCAAAAATTGAATATAAGACATTATAGGACGTTATAGGAATTTTAAATGCATAAAAATGAGGTTATTAAGGTTACTATAGGTTACGCAAAAGTTCAAAATTATAAAACATTACAGTAGTACAAAAATATAAAGTTAGAAATTCAAATGCTAAACATTGTGGGACATTATAGGAGATTATAGGACATTTTAGGACTTTTGAATAGATAAAAATGAGGTTATAAGGGGTGCTAGAAGTTCTGTAAAATTTGAAAAGTTTAATCTATGAGATTATAAGTTATTGTAGGAGATTATAAGGCATTATAAGATATTATAGGATATTATAAGACTTTTAAATAGATAAAAATAAGGTTATAAGGGTTGTTGGAAGTTTCGTAAAATTTGGAAAGTTTAATGTATGAGATTGTAAAACGTTATAGGAGATTGTAAGACATTATAGGAGATTATAAGAAATTATATGATTTTTAAGTGCTTAAAAATGAAGTTATTAAGGTTACTGAAAGTTGCACATTATTTTGAAATTGTAATGTGTAAGATTATATGACATTATATGCGATGATACAAAAATATAGGACATTATAAAAAAATTAAATTTTTTTGTCAAAAATATATCAATATTGATCTTGTTTTAGAGATAGATATAAAAAGAATAACATATTCTAAAAAATCGAGTGAAAAAATCAGTGGTTTAAGAAATATGATAATTTTAAATTTGGAAAATCCAAAATTAGTTAAGGCATAGAATATTTGATAGAGACATGTAAGAGTAAGCATGAGAGAAATATGAAAAAAGTTAAAATTAAAAGTTAATTTAGATAAAAATGAAACGAATTAATTTTTTTAATTAAAAATAAAATTATTATATAAAAAAATAGTGCATATACAATTTCACAAAATTTACACCCATAAATGGGTCTATAGGCATTCAATTGCAGGCCTCTGGTCATGACAATATTGGGCCAAAACCATGTACTATATCTCTATTAAAAGTCCAACGTTTTGGTTTTCTAAACTCAGTAAATGAAGGTATCAATTCAACACAAGCGAAATCTTATAACTTTTGAAGTATGCACTACTGTTCAAATAATCTTGTTTTGAGCTATTTGTTCAAGCGAATATATTATAAAATTTATAATTACATTCGAAAACATGTTTTGCTAGATATTTGTCAAATTTATAAATTACGCAATTGAGCTTATATTTAAAAATGAAAAAACTTTTCAACTCACACCGAATGTGATTGAAACCCGATACCTATAATGGTCACAAGCTCACGTATACATACAACGAAAAAGTTATCTAATAGTTACGATATTATTAATCGAGTGGCATGGTTACGTTATAAAATGCCATAGCTATGTTATGATAATGATGCTATAAGTACAATAGTACAATTGTTTTAAGGTTATGGCATGGTTAAAGAAACTTTCGTCATTGCTTCTTCTTTAATCTATTAAACAAAAATGAAGATGAATAAATCCAAATAGTAAAGCAAGGGCGTATAATTCTTGTCGTATATCTATGTTATGTTGTACACTTATATTTCAGACTATCAGACGATCCTCTTTTCTTCTTTGTTTTTGAAAAAAATCATGGTGAGAGGATGATGGAATACTAGGAAACTGACAATAACTAGTAAATGAACCAGCAATTAACCTTAGGCATCTGACCTTGTGCATGAAATAATGACTATATCAACATTATAATACCTGTAACCAGAACTATGTCATAATTATATTGTTCTATAGCATAACTATAACTCAAATATAATATAACTATAAATTCTACAGCTAATATATTCCATTTAATGGCCTGGTTAGAAGTCAATAAGAATTCTAAGACCCTCAGCTAAGCAGCTTCTTTTCGAGCATAGAGCGAGGGAAATTCTTCTTGAAAACGGATGTTTAAAAGTGTGGAACAAATCTCAAATTCAACTGTTTGTTATAGTGATAACATACTGGGTAAGTGACATTGAAAGCGAGACGATTTGCGACACTTAGGAAAAAACATATCAATTTACGAATCAAGAAAAACTCTGCTTCTTTGTCCTAAATTATTGTGACTGAAATCATATAAGCTTTAATTAGAATCTCCATGACATCTAAACGCAGACTAAATTTATTTCTAAATGCAAAAACTAAAAACTACACCAAAATTTTAATGAATAGGAAAGTGTTATGTGATGACAAACCAGACAAGAGAAACTATTTCTCGGAACATGCAGTGGAACACACCTTGTGCAAGATCGAAAGCCAATGGTTCACTCATATATCTTTTTACCCCGTCTATGTATGTTTATTCTTATTTCATGCAATTTTCTGTCATTTATTGTTTCAAAAAGAATATATTTCTCAACTCTTTTGGATATTTGACAAACATTCAGATGGTGTTTACTAAGAAATCCAGTTCAAAGTTCGGAGGAAGCAGTCAGCAATCAGATGTATCTAATATTTATGTAACGATTTATTGAAAGGGCCACTCGGACCATACACACTAGCTAGTGAAACGCTAATTTGTCAAAAAGATAACTGAAAAAAAACCTTTACGAATACTTAAGGCATCAGAAAGAAGCCAGAATAAGAAAAAAGACGGATAACATGATGAATTGGTTGAATCTAATGCCTTTTGCCCCAGTTTAGCCTAGACGATGCAATGCAACTATCGTCCATCCATCTTTCACTTGAGCCTCCAGGCGACTCGGCTTATCGATCTCCATATTTGGATGACTTGGTGTAGACTGAAACTGGGACCCATCCACCATCATGTTTGATCTATTTGTAGGTTTTGGGAAATCCCGTACTCATCAATAGAGTAGGGTTTATATTTATAATAAGTAAACTTAAGTACAAGATTACAAACATACCCGTAATACAATTTACATGTATACATAAAGTGACCCTACTCTATTACCCCCCGCAAGTTAGGTGGGGTTAGGAAAGACAACCAACTTGTCTCGAAGAGCAATAAAACGAGACCCCGAAAGAGGCTTGGTGAGAATATCTGCAACCTGTTCTTTTGTCGAAATATAACGCACGTCAAGTAACTTAGAAGCAACTCGTTCTCGGACAAAATGGAAATCAAGTTCAAGGTGCTTGGTACAAGAGTGAAAAACAGGGTTGGCACTGAGATAAGTAGCTCCCAAATTGTCACACCACAACACAGGAGCACGCGTCAGTGGATAGCCAATTTCCTGAAGTAGTTGTCCGATCCATGCAAGTTCGGAGGTCGTGGTGGCCATTGCGCGATACTCAGCTTCAATGGAAGATCGCGAAACTGTCCATTGTTTGCGTGAAGCCCAAGAAACCAGATTCGTCCCGTGGTAAATACCAAACTAGTGGTGGAACAATGATCAACAGGATCCCCCGCCCAGTCTGAATCAGAAAATCCAATTAATTGTACCCGAGCTTGAGGAACATAGTGTAAACCGTGGGTACAGGTGCCTTGAAGATATCGCAAGATCCGCTTAAGACATGTCCAATGAAGGACTGTTGGCTTATTCATGAATTGAGCCACCAGATGCACAGAATAGGCAATGTCAGGGTGCGTAATAGTAAGATATTGTAAACCCCCAACAATACTCTGAAAATGTGTAACATTATCAAAGAGAGAAGTATCACTGGGAGTATACTTATCAGAAAGCACCGCAGGAGTAGTGACTTGGCAGTGGACATATTGGCACGTTGGAGAAGATCTTTAACATATTTGTGTTGGGAAATGTGGAGACCCCGTGAAGTAAATGTGAATTCAAGACCCAGAAAATACTTCACCCGACCTAAGTCCTTGATAGCAAACTGTCTTTGCAAGTGACGAATCAACAAGGCACCTTGAGCACGATCATTCCCAATGATGAGTAGATCATCAACATAGACGAGACAAAACAGAATGAGAGAGCCACGGTGCAAATAGTAAAGGGAGACATCCGCCCTGGAACAAGTAAAGCTGTAAGCAAGTAAGGATTGAGTTAACTTGGAGTGCCACATCCGAGGAGACTGCTTAAGGCCATAAAGTGACTTCTTGAGATGACACACATGAGTTGGGCCAGATCGATCAATGAACCCAAGAGGTTGATTCATGTAAACTGGATGATCCAAATCCCCGTGTAAAAAGACATTCGACATATTAACATGAGTGATGAACCACGAGTTACTAACCGCCAAGGAGATAAGAAGTCTGATTGTAGTGGGTTTAATCACAGGACTGAACGTGTCATGAAAATCCAGGCCAGGGCGTTGATGAAACCCTTTAGCAACGAGATGAGCTTTATGTTTGTCAACCGATCCATCTGGGTTTAGTTTGGTTTTGAACACAAACTTACAACCAATGACATTTTGAGTAACTGAAGACGGAATAAGATCCCAGGTGTGGTTATGCATAAGAGCAGAGAACTCATCGGTCATAGCTTGGCGCCAATGAGGAGACTTGGCAGCCTCGGTATATGATGTGGGATCGACTGAAACAGAGCTAACTTGAAAAGCCCGTGGACCTTGACGCTTTGCCTGAGCCCGGGTCAACATTCTGGAAGAGACAGGTAACACACCCTGCTGGCCAGTTTGAGTACGTGACTGACCCTGTTGTGCAAGATTGATGGCAAGAGACAAACCAGGAGAAACAGATATAGTATTTGGGTGTGGTTGAGAGGTAAAGTGGTGTCTCGGGTTGGTGAACTTGGGGAAGCATTGTACGGCACATGAGAATAGTGAGTTGAAACACGATTGGTATGGTCTAAAAGGTCTTAGACGGCATGGGTTCGAAGAGGTAAAGAGGAAGAGGACAGGTCAGATTGGGAGGATGTTGGAGTGGAGCTAACGGGTGTATGAGAAGATGATAAGATAGAGGACTGGTGAGAGTGGTCTGGTGAGGTCGGGAGTGAGGATGTTGGAGACTGCGGAGGAGAATTTGAAGGTTGAGGTGGCGGTTGTGGTAGTGGATAAGGAGAGATAGTGATAGTGGGATTGGTTTGTTGTGAATGGGATGAGGATTGGATAGTTGGCTGCACCACATCTTTATATGGGAAAACCTGTTCATCAAAGACAACGTGACGTGAGACAAAGAGTTGAGAGGACTCAGGATCAAAGCAACAATACCCTTCATGAGAACGAAAGTAACGAAGAAAATTACATTTGCGAGAACGAAAATCCAACTTATGAGCAGAATATGGACGTAACCACGGATAGCACAAACACCCAAACACACGAAGATAATTATAACCAGACACTTCATGAAATAACTCATGATATGGAGTGTCAAAACGAAAAACAGACGAAGGCATATGGTTAATAAGATAAACAACTGTATCAAACGCTTTAGACCAAAATTTTGAAGGAAGATGAGCATGGTGAAGAAGTGCCAAACTAGTTTTGACAATGTGTCGATGTTTACGTTCAGCAATACCATTTTGTTCGGGTGTATGGGGGCACGACATTCGATGTTGAATACCCTACGAAGAAAAATATGGCTACATGGCCTTGAACTCACCACCCCCATCAGACTGAAAGCTTTAATCAGTCGACCAAAAAAATTTTCAACAAGGGTACGAAAACGAATAAATGCATTGAGAGCATCAGATTTACGAGCAAGAAAATAAATCCATGAATATTTACTAAAATAATCTTGAAAAACAATATAATAGGAATAATCATCATAAGATTTCACCGGAGCTGGGCCCCATAAGTCTGAACAAATTAACTCTAAAGGACTAGACAACACAATTTGAGACTCTGGAAAAGATAAACGATGACTCTTACTAACCGCACAATCGGGACATAAATTACTAAAGCTATCACTAGCTACTCTACAAAGTTTATTTTGACGCAAAACTTGACTGACTATCTGGAAACTGGGATGGCCCAATCGATCATGTCAGGTTGTCAAAGAAGCAACATGTGACAGAATGGAGGAAGGAGCCGACGCAGACACCAAGTAAAGTCCATTTTCATTCCAGCCTCGGAGCAGTACCTGTTTGGAATTGAGGTCCTTCACAACAAAACAATCGTTAAAAAATTCAACAGAAATGTCATTATGCTTTGTAAGAGCACTTACTGACACGAGATTAGAGTTAGACTGTGGAACTTGTAACACTTTTGACAATTTCAACGAAGTATGAGGAATAAATGATTGACCAATATGACAAATAGAGAGACGAGATCCGTTACCTAGTTGAACTTCCTCAGGACCAGTATATTCTGAGTGAATGTTAAGGTTCCCCAAATTAGATGTGAGGTGATGAGTTGCACCGTTATCCATAATCCAAGCTGAGTCAGGTGGAGTAGTGGTGGTGAAGTTCGAAGTTGGGGTATGGTTGGGTACGGGAGGAAAAGTGCACTAGTTTCGAAAGTGGCCACGTCTCCTACAGTTGAAGCAAATAACCAAAGACATATCAAGTGGAGCAGCTTGTGTCACTTGATTTCCAGAACGTGGCTGCGAGTTAGGTGGGTTCCAGGGCTGAGTTTGTGGGTACTGTTGTCTACTCGTCTGAAAGTTGGGACCGGGACCTGAAAACCGACGTATTGAGGGCCCTTGTCTGTCTCGGCCTCTACCTCGGCCACCAAATTAAGGCTGGCGGGTTGTTACATGAGCTGTAACTCCATTTAGACCTTCGAAAGCCGGTGTATTCTTCTTGAGTTGATGTGCTTCTGTTAACAATAGCCTAAAGAAATCGTCGAACATAACTTGAACCATTCGGGTTTCAAGGGATCGACAAAAATTCCGATACTGACTATTCAGGCCATTCAAGCCATCAATAATGGCATCCACCAAGTCTTCATCACTCATAAAATACTGCAATGAATGCAGCATGTCGGCGATCGACTTCGCTCTCTGCATATACTCCACAATCGATTCATCTCAATGGAGTTGTTGTTTTAATTCACGAACTTAAGCACACGATCCTGAAGCATAGGTCGTTTCTAACTTGACCCAAGCTTCTCTTGTCGTTTTCACACCTACAATCTGAGGTAAACATCGAATTCAGAAGTCAACTCAATACTTGTTGGTCTTGACGATACCAAGTAACATAGCTCGAATTGGGAGTGTTGTCAGGAAGAATCATCTCTGGAATTGGCATGGTGCCATCGACAAACTTTATCATATCGCAACCCGCAAGCATCGGGGTAATTAGGGTTTTCCAAAGTATAAAATTTGACCCATCTAACTTGATCGGTAACTGGTGACTTACCGCTGGAACAGGTGCGGCAGCTGGTGTGTTCGGATTAACGATGGAGGAAGAAGTTGAACTGCTACTATCAGCAATGATTTGAACGAAAAATTGAAGGAAGAACTGGAACTTGAACAGAATGGGATGAAGTTGTGGAACGGCGACGACAGTTTTGCCTCTTATCATTCTGATACCATGTAGGTTTTGGAAAATCCCATACTCATCAATAGAGTAGGGTTTATATTTATAATAAGTAAACGTGAGTACAAGATTACAAAACTACCCGTGATACAATTTACATGTATACATAAAGTGACCCTACTCTATTAATATTGTCCACTCTGTTGTGATGTCAATTGCATTGTTGTCGTCATACTCTTCGTTATCATCATCAAGGCCTGGCAAAAAGTGCAGAAAACACAGATTACAAGACAATAACCACGCAAAAGAACTCCCCCAGCTTGCATTTTCTGGCACAGAACACCACCAAAAACCAGTTTTAAAGGGGTAGCACTGATACCATCAGCTTCCAAAGTCATTTATTACACAACATAAACATATAGGCCACTAGACATGTTTGTTGGGACAAATGGTCGGGCTTGGTTGGACTTTTACTAATAACACTAATTAAAACCCGAGGACTTTCCCGGCTGGAGATAGATTGAGAAAAGAAGGATTGAATACCTATTTCTCGGTTATCTTTTGATTCGTTCGTCAACATTTTAAAACTTCATTCGGACTCAGGCAAGCTTACCGCGTCAATTCCAAGATTGGCCTAAATAACCATAAAAAGAATGATTTCATTAAAGCTCTGATATAAGAACAACTGAAAAAGATAAATTTCATCCCATAAAATTCAAGCCCATTCACAGAATATTTCTCAAACTTCTACAATTTCACATATATATTAAACTTATACTTGAGTCCAAATTTGAATGTATCTTCAAAAAAATCAAGTAACAGCCAACTGAGACAATATGAACCATCAATGAACAGCGATTGGAAATGTAAGTAGAACCAAACCGAACCCAAAGCTCTTCTTGAAACATAGCCCAAGTTACCTCCTTGCCTTCTTCCTTGTAGGCCCTCCTTAACCATTGCCACCACTGATTCGCCTCCCCTTCGAGATGGAAAGATGCCAATGACACCTTCTGTGTTTCAGGGGTGTTCTGAAATTCAAAGAATTGATCCACTCGAGTGAACCATTC